>ML792051.1:587459-613893 GCA_009831015.1 Picea engelmannii
TTTATTGAATTACACTTTTCCCTAAACTGATTGTACTCAGCCTCCATGCTCTCAATAACTATGGGATGTGACTTTTCACACCCACTCTTTTACATGCATTCAATGATTGACTTTGGGAACACTCAACAATAAAATAGAAAGTTAATATACTAATAGTAATTTTAGGAAGATATTTGAATTAATAGACATGGGTAATTCCCCCTTGAACTCCTCTTACACACTCCTATACATTCCCCTCCCTTGTGGATTAATTCAACCCCCATCTTTTTCCATATTCCTTAACAATCAACATCACATTTTATTTATTAAAACTCAGAAATATAATTCACATATACATCATTTGGAAACAACCATACATTATATTTACATTAAGCATTAATTAAACATGGATTATAATGTGGATGTTACATTCCCCTTCCACTACAATTGTGCTCCAGCTTTGGTTCACACTATGCCAATATACATGCAAAAAATTACATCATATTACTAAGAAATTAAAATTCTGCAATTTTACAACTCCAACAACAATTCCAACTATAATCTCATATTCCTCTCAACATGCCGACTGAAGGAATGTACCCCTTTCACTGCTCTAAATCCATCAGGCTATACCATTATTTTATCAGGCCCCCATAATAGGTTGGCTATGACTATGAGATGTGGTTCCAGAACTCTAGTTGCTCAAAATGGAGTTTTTCATTCTTATATTATGTTTTCTTCAAAATTGTAAAACAATTGTGGGTATTCCTCTCGCATATTTTCTTTGTGCTCCCATGTAGCATATTTAGGACCATAGCAAGTCCACTGAACCTTTACCAATCCTATGGATTTTTTACTGAGCACTTCGACTTTTCTGTTAAATATGCGTACCAGTTCCACCTAGAAATCCCCTTCGTGTTCCACTTGGATCACAGTGCAATCAAGTATGTGGTTAGGGTCATGCACATATTTATTTAATATGACACATGAAATACATTATGCACTCTCATGGATACAAGAAATGCTAGCATGTATGCAACTCATTCTATATTTTCTAATATTTCAAAAGGTCCACAATATCTTGCTGCCAACTTTGGGAAGCTTCCTAATATTAGCAAACTTCTCTTTGCTTTCACTTTTAAAAATACATGTTTTCCCAGTTTAAAATCTCTGGAAACTTTGTTCTCGTCTGCATAAATTTTCTATTTGTCCTGGGAAGCCTTTAAATTCCACTTGATCTTTTCCATCTGTTCTTCCATTTCCTTCAACAAATCTGGCCCAATAACTGCTCTGTTTGCTGGATTATCCCAAGTAACTACTCTGTTACACTTGCTTCCATACAATGCTTCAAACGAGCTCATTTTTAATGAGGCCTAATACCCATTATTGAAAGAAAAATATACTAAATGGACATAATCCTCCCACTTTGATGGCTATTCCATCGCATACATTTTAAACTATTGGAATTCCTTGAACCTTGGCTTGCTTCCCTTCTTCATCAAGACAAGTGATTGTCTTGTTGTAGCAGTCTATGACAACATGGTGTTTTTTCAACCAATCCATGCCACTTAGACAATCATATGAACCCATTGGTAGGATGTTCACATATATCTTTATGTTGAATCCGTTCATGTCTATTGAACAATCTTTAACCAACTTATTGATTTTCCTCTTAGCCTCTATGGCTAGCTGAACTAACCAAGATTTCTTATGCTTACTCTTTTGCAAGTAAAATATTGCAACAATGTTAGAGTTTATACAACTATGTATAGCTCCAAAATCAATTAAAATTGCTATTGGCTGGTTATCAATCTTACCTTCCACTTCAATCATGGGGGATTGATACTCTAATTTCTTGTTGTCCAAGGCTGCATAAATCCTCGATATGTTTCCTCCCATGTCTTCAATTGTTTGAACCTCCTAAATGTTGTGTACAATCCTCATCCTTTTTCCTTTGTGAGGGTAGTCCCTATATACGTGATTTCCCTCACATCCTCAACATTTTACAAGCTGTTTCTTTGGCCCTTTCCTAAATGAATCTGCAGTCTTGTGCTGATTTTGGGTTGACTAACCTTGCTGATTTTCTTGTGAGTTCTTGAAAAAGGGTGTCTCAAAACTTTTTTTCCTTTGATCCCTCTTTCCTTTCATCTTGTAATTCCAATATTTTTGGAAAACTGACCTTCCTTTTCTATGCTCATAAAGATGCTTTTCTCTCCTTATGGCTTCCTCCAAATTCCTCAGGTTAGCATATTGTATCTTGTCACTATAAAAAGAAGGTAACCCACTCATAAACATTTGGATTTTTACCTTCTCATCTTTTATGAAGTCAACATATTTTAGCAACTCAACGAATATCTTCTCATATTCTTCCATTGTCGTGCTTCCCAACTTGAGTTCAAAGATCTCTTTCATCTTCCTTTCATATTAATTCTCATAAAAATATTTCTCTTGGAAATATCCTTTGAACTGCCTCCATGAGACCATATTCTCCTCAAGGTGCTTGGATTGTTTAAGATGATCCCACCACATGGCTACCTTTCCTTGCAAGTGGTAGGTTGCAATTCTAGATTCTACCCTCGAGGGTTAATCATGCAGCTGGAAATATTTCTTCATTTCCAACAACCATACCTCAACCTCTTCTCCTTTCCTGTGCTCACCATTAAAATTTGGTGGCTTGATTTCCTGAGTCCACCTTGAAATATGTCTTCCTTAAGCCCTTTTTTTTAACTCCTGAAATGAGACACACTTGGGCTACTCCTTGGACATAAACTTGCACAATTTATTCTAGTGAGTTGCCTTGGAGAATGATGGTGCTTGCTCATGCTTCTCGACTGTATATAATTACCATGATCATCCCTTCTGCTTTAGGATTTGGATGCTGTCACTTTTATAACACTAGCTACTTTATTTTTGATAGAGTCTTTATTGTACAACCTTTGCAACATATTTAAACTCTAAAGTATCTCTTCCCGAGCCTTCATAATCCTTTCATTATATTCCCTAAAGCTTTGCACTTCTCATAGTTACATGCTCTTGATTGCCTCTTCTTCCATTTGACTCCGTCTCAACATTTCCCATGTTGACATGAAGACCTCTGACCTCCTCCTCATGGATTGGAATATTCCATAAATCCATTCCTCATATAAGAACCAAACTTGTTTTCCTGTACCTCTAATTCTGCAAGAAATGTGCATGTAATAATTATTGTTAGCACATGCATACTATAAAACATTTCATTAATTAGATCACATGTTATTCTTCATCTAAATTTACAAAGAACACATTGCACTAAGTCAAAATCGAATTCCTTAAATGCATTTCTCTCTAAAACAACTCTCCAATGGCTATACTCATGCCTCAATTTGAATTCTGAGTGAAAAGTTACAACCTTCTCAAGTTGCAATTTCCACTCATTGCTTTGTTTTTATTGTTGCAGAATTTACTTTATTTATTTCTGATAAAATTTTAGTACCCAATTCAAAATTCTAGGTGGATATATGTCTTCTCCTCCTCAAGACCTTTCTAGCGACTAATTTTTTTCTCAAATCTGAGCTCCAAGATGAAAGTTATGGTTTGAGGAAGTTTAGACTGTTTTCCCATTTTATCCTTGTATGATATATGTCTTCTTTCTCTTCCTGCACATTTTTAAATACCAAGATTCCAAATCTAGCTTCACCGATGTCTTCTATGGTTCATAAACTTCCCATAGACTACTCCTTTTCCCAAAACATACTTTTGAGCAAGGAGTTATTCCCTTTGGAAGTAAACTAGTCGCAACATTATACCCTTAACCATTTCAACTGTAACTTTCTCATATGAGCTTTCCTTTGTGTTCATGATAGCTTGTTGGGAATCTCTCTCTGAGTTCTTTTATTTAAATTTCAAAAAATCTATGTAGTATCTTCAATATTTTTAGTTTCGAAAATTCCAACTCTTAAAAACATTGTTTAGAAAAAAATGTAGACATTCAAAATATGGAAAATTTTGTGGAAAATTGATTGTTTTTACTATTATAACATTCTTTTAATCTTCATTGTCGATGTCAAAATCGGGAGAAATATCAGCTTTTGATCTGGTAAACCTTTCGCAAGCCTGCGAAAAAATTTCTACCGTCGATCTCTGACTTGAAGAAATCTGGACCATTGATCGGAACTCTATCGATGATCGATGTTTTTATTTGGATGCACGCAACACCTTGCCAAACCTGTTGACCCAACCATCATTCGTCGGTGATTTCTTTGGGATGAATGAAAATTCTCTACTGATTTAGTAGACCTGATCATCTATCATAGGCCATTTCTTGGCTGATTTGGAACGACACACAAGTGCTAACATGGAAACCCAACTGACATGGCATGAAACCTGGAGGCTATTGTGGCATGAAATGTGGATGTTGACATGGCAAGACACATCCTCCTCCTCTTTCTTTCATCGAAAATCGAATACTTCTCTTGGAATATAGAATCACCTCACCGATTACATCGACGTGACCATTGAAATCAACGATTTTCATTGGTAGACAGAACACTTTGCCAAACTTTCTTATTTGACCACCAGTCTACTCCACCTTCCAAACTGCCAAAAATGAATCTCGACCATCAATTTGATTCACTTTCCAAACTGTCGAAAATGAATCTCGACTGTTGATTTCATCCACTTTACAAACTGCTGAAAATGAATCTCGACCATCGATCTACTAGACGTTGCTAAACTCAAAAAACTTTATAAGTTTTTAAATCAATTTACAATGAATATGGGCCATTGATTTCAAAATCAAACGTGATCTTGACCATCTATCCATCAAAATTCGCCAATTATTCAATGACCATTAAAACATGATTTTTTGACCTTACAAGTTGAATTTATCTTTGCAAATTTGCATATTGATGCCATTGTTCATCCCCCTGATGTGTCCGAGGCATTTAAAACTCAAATTTGCTCATAATTTAGGGATTTCACTATGATTTTTCACTATTTTCCCCCAACTTTGTCACAAAAAAATATTCCGTAACAATGTTTTTTACCAAATTTGCGTTGATTCTTGGCCCATTGGGTCCAGTGTTGGTTCCCCAACCCAACTAAGGTCCATTACATGGAAAAATACTCATAAAATTAAAATTTTCTGTGAACTAAGCTTGTAGCTTACAAACTACAGGAAAACATACAATTTTAACCATTTTCTTATACTATGAATTAGATGCATCTGTAACATTCTAAAATCGACATTAAACACATCTAATGAACTCAAATATAGAATCATATAAATCTTTCTCAAACATAGATTTAATACATAACAATTAAACTCATAATGCAAACAAAAACAAGATAACACAATTTTCTTTTAAATAAGTTGTGAAACCAACTGTTTGGGATGAAAGTTCCACCCATCCATAGACTTGTTGTTCCAAATATCAATAGAAAGTCAGCCCCAATATGGGGATTGAAATCCACAAAAGAGGGTGATGTCTCACTATCCACTCACAGTTCATCGAATCCCACAACCCACTGGCATTCTCCTACAACTATTCTTATTTTCCACCAACTCTCTTCCTCTCGACCTGCTGAATCCAAGGAATGTACCCCTTCACTTCTCTTAGTCCATCAAGTGTTCCATTCATTTATCAGGGTCTCTTTAGCACAAGTAACTAGAAATATCAGTACTAAGAAACTTAAGGGAGATCACTATTAGGAAAACTACCAAGAAAATAACAACAATCACTTGTTGTTACAGTGCAACTCACACATGAGTTCACTCTTCAAGCTTGACAACCTAGCTCTTTAGTCTTTGACTCCAAATACACTCTAAAATTTTCCCTCCATGATTTCTCCATCTCCCAAGCTCTTCTCTCTTGTTCTTTGCTTGCCCTTCATGCCAAAACATGATTGTTAAACATATTTTTCTCTACTTCCTGTTCATGCCAAACACGATTGTCTAAAAGCTGTTGTAATTTCCTATACGAATTTCCTCTCCTTCAACTTGCTTTCTTGAATTACACTTTTCTCCAAAATGATTGTACTCAGCCCCTGTACTCCCAATAACTATGGGATGCGACTTCTTACACCCACTCTCTTACATGCATTCAATTATTGGATTTGGGAACACTCAACAACAAAATAGAAGGTTTATATACCAATAGTAATTTCAGGAAGTGGGTTGAATTCATAGACATGAGTAATTCCCCTTTGGATCCCTCTTATGCACTCATAGACATTCCCCTCTCTTGTGGATTAATTCAACATCCATCCCTGTCCATATTCCCTAACAACTGGTGTCACATTTTGTTTATTAAAATTCATAAATACAATCCACATATACATCACTTGGCCACAACCATACATTATATTTACATTAAGCATTAATTAAACTGGGGATTATAGTGGGGAGGTTACACCTTTGAATATTGAGATATTCTCATTTGTGCTTAAGTTTTGTAAAATTGTTTGTAGACACCACCCTTTCTTGGAATGTTTAGCTCCTTGATCCATCTATTTCCTTGATTCTCCAACCTGGTATAATATCTATTGGTTTGAGATTTAGCATGTTTTCTACAAGAATTTTGGAGGTTTTCAGTTGTACATGTTCTTGATGAGTTGTATATGTCTCTTAGATTGACCTAGGGTTTTTAATTGTATACCAAATCACAATTTAGATATATAAATCAATATAACAAGTTCCAAACAAGAAATTGTGGTTTTGAATGGACATAATGATGGTGTGTTGGTATGAGATATGAAAACATTATAGAGGAGTAAGGAAGATGGGTAGTTTACAAAGACTATGGTTCCAGATGTGAAGGATGATCAACATAAGTTTATCTTCAATGGGAAGAAGGATGCAGCTGTAGGAGTTATAACAACCTACATATTCAAGGAGATTCACATTCATATGGGTGGGATTGATTGTCCAAATGAAATTTGGAAGAAGTTAAAAAATCTAATTGATAAGGTTGATTAAATTTAGGTTGTGTAGATTGAAAAAGAGTTGATCTCTCTTGATCTTCTCTATTTTGATTGAATTGAAGACTATTTAACCTGTGTAAAAGAGATTCAATTGAAATTGGGTGAATGTGTAGTGATTTTTTCAAAGAAAATTGGTCAACTCATAGAACTAATCTTAATGAATAAGAAGACACATTATTATATATCATGTTCAACATTCCACACTAGTTGGGATTCCAGATGAGAACATGGTAAGGATAATTCCTTTGATTCCTTCAATGGTTTTCTAATTAGGGCATAGGATAAATTGTTTGATGAAGGGAAAATCAAATCTAAGCAACATACCCATTTGATGAAGGAAAAAGGTGGAAAAAACAATAGAGAAACACATTGAGCATGAAATCAAGATAAAGAATAGGATTCCATAAAAAAAAACATTAAGAAGAAGCATGAATTTAAGACTTTGGGTAAGAAGGGTAGGAAGAAAAAGAGCTACCATTATTGTGGGAAATTCAGACATACACAGAAGGCTTGGTAGTAGAAGACAAAATACCTAGAGGAGAAAGTGATGAAGCTTGAAGGAGACATGTCCACTAGATGAACGATTGAGATGTATCACTAGACTTTAGAAGGTAAGGCATATAGATATATGTTTTTTGTTATTACTTCTTAGGCCTTGTTTGCTCACACTTCTAAAAGTGAGTGGATAGTTGACTTTGGTTGTAACCATCATATGGCTAAAGATGTTTCTCTATTTTCTTCATTATGTCATGCTCTAAAAATGAAATCTTTGTAGAACATGATTATGTGCTTGTTGTTGCTGATTGTGGAAAGAATGAATGCGAGAATGTTGTGATCAATAATGTGTATCTTGTACCTAATTTGAGTGGAATTTTTTTGTCTATACCCCATCTAAATCAGACTAGCAAGAAAGTAGAATTTTGGCTAGATTAGTTTGTTGTGAAAGAAATAGAAAATAACTTCGTGTTTGTTAAAAAGGGTTTTCTTGACCCCAAGGACATACTGTATAAGCTCTATGACTTTCCTAGAAAATGTCTAGGACCTACTACACTCATAGAAAACGTTGATGATCAAAGCATAGTTTGGCATGAGAGAGTCAAACATCTAAATTTCCTAAGTATGAAGTTGATGGTGAAGCATAATATAGTTAATGGACCACCTAGGGTTGATCTTCCTGATGGTGTATGAGAAGGGTGTGTTCTTGGAAAGCATCATTAGGTATCATTTGAAATAGAGAAAAGTCGGGGAGAAAAAACTCAACTAGAACTTGTCCACAATGACCTATGTTCCCTAAACAAACCATCCCTAGTAGGTGCAAGGTATGTTTTGATCTTCATTGATGACCTTTACAAGTATACTTTGGTATATTGATTGAGTATTAAGGATCATATATTTGAAAAATTCGAGGAATTTAGGGCATTGGTTGAAAAAAAATGTGGTTGACTTGTGAAATTCTTAATATGATAATGGTATCTCTTAAAATAAATCTATACCTTACACATCTCAACATAATGAAGTTTTTGAAAGGAAGAATCAAACCTTGGTCGAAATGGCATGTTGTTTTCTTCATGTCAAAGGATCATTGACTAACCTTTGGGAAATTGTTTTCCCCTGCTCAATCTATCTTTTGAACTTGATTTCGACCAAAGATATATGGAATATGACCCCTTTTGAAAACTGAAGTAGGAGAAAACCCTTATTGGTACATCTTAGAACATTTGGATGCATAGTGTGGGCTCATATTCCATATGTTAAAAAGAAGAAACTAGATGTAGAGAGCCATGCTTGTACTATGATGGGATACTCTGAAGAGTTGAATCCCTACAAATTGTTTGATCCAATCAAAGAATAAATTATTTGTAGGAGAAATGTTTTCTTTGATGAGAATACCTCATGTTTTACTCTATGGAATTCCTCTTTTGTCTTGTTAAGTAGTGATCCATCAAAGATTTTTCAGAATCTTGGATTGATTAACTACTACATAGGACCATTGATTGGACAATCAAATCATGTCCCTGAACTAACTTGCAGTCAACCTTCTATAGAAAAATCAACCACAAGTTTTGGAACACCTTATCATTCTTCTTATGGATATTTTGGTACAAGTACTCCTACAAAGAGCACTTATCTTCCTAGATGGTCAGCTAAGAAAATTGAAGCTACTAGTGTTGACGAAGGAGATAATAATGAACCAAGGAATATTATAAGTAAAAAACAACATGGTAGTGTTTCTCTAATTACACATGTGCTAGAGGCACATGATCTTGATACATAAACACATGCACCATCAACCTGAATGAGAGAATGTTATGGCTGACAAATATTATTTTTTAATGAAAAATAAAACATGGGACTTAGTTCCTTGAAAACAAAGAAATAATGTGCTAAAATTTCAATGGATCTACAAGACAAAATTCAAATATGGAGGCATTTTTGAAAGGAATAAGGCTCATTTGTTAGCAAGGGGTTTTTCTTAGCAAGAAGACATCAACTACATTGAAACTTGTTCTCTTGTTTCAAAGATGAATTCTATTCGATTGATTCTTTCAATTATACTCATTTTGATAGGGGTGTACATAAAATGGATGCCAAAAGTGATTTCCTACATGGTGATCTCGCTAAAGATATTTATGTGGAGCAAACCCTAGGCTTTGAAAAAAATGGTAGTCTTGTCTGTTGTTTGAAAAAATCGTTGCATAGATTGAAAATCTACCCTTGGGAGTGGTATGTGAAGATCAATCAATTATTTCTCAACCTTAGTTTCAAATGTCGTGAATCAAATCATAGTATCTATGTTTTACATGTAAATTGTGAAACTTTTCTTGTTTCATTATATGTTGATGCTCTAGTCATAATTGGAAGTGTTATCATACACATTTTAGGTTTGGAAAAGCATGACCCAACCACTAAATGGAGACAAATATTATGTCACCTACCCACTTTCACCTTAGGCAGGTGTCCCCGCCACTTTAGAGGTGTGGTAGTCACCTCAAGGGGGGAATCCCGGTGACCCTAGGGGGAATAAGATGAATATTGATGAATATGGAGATGAAGTCCCTAGAGGTAAAATATAAATGGTATGAAGGTATTGGAAATAGGTCTTGGAAAGGTCCAATGGTTTCCAATTATGTTGAGTAACCTGCAAATGGTGAAATACCTTCCCGAGACACAAGAAAAACAAGCATATATTGCAGTATAATCAATTGGACAAACAAGTTAATCTTGTTGTTCCTAATATAAGATATTAGTAACAATGTATATAAAAAATAAAATGGCACCATAATATGAAAAACAAATTCTAGATATCAAGTAGAATATACAAGAGAAATACTAGCTAAATACTATCTAAAGACTAACAAAATTCAAGATGAAAATCCAAGATACTAGCATGAAATACAAGGTTGTTGTAAAAACTTTTCTGCACCAAATTATATCAGCCTTATGGATGTAGCAAAAAATTTATTACAACAAGAAAATCAGCCATTGAAAATCCTCCAAACGTTGCCAAAAAGTGCACTAGACCAAGAAGAGTAAGTATACAAACTTTGGGCAAATTCCAATGGTTGATAAGACAATTATTCAAGCAATTAAGTTAGGGTTTCTATAGCCCTAATGGCCGAAGATGAAAATTTGTAACATAATCAAGAAGTATCCCTTTGATGGGGACACCCTAATGGCTGTGAGGTGCCCAAAGTCACAAGGAAGACAATCCAAGTTGCAAAAAGTAAAAAGGACAAGAACTCATGTTTCCCAATGCAATATTTTGTTTCTCCAATGCAAGACTAGTGCCTTTAGTTATGGTTTAATGGGGTCAAAAATAAATATCTAGGGTTAATAAATCCTTGGGGTTGTAAATCCTCTTACTTCCCAAGGCAAGTAACCTAGCTAGGGTTTGAAGATGAGGGGTGTAGATCCTGTTACTTCCTCAACTAAAACCTTGCAAAAAATATTGATAAAATGGTGGAAACTAGGATAGGGGTGTATATCCTTATACTCCCTATCTATCCTTGGCCAAAACAACCTTATATTGAATTAAAAATGATAATACCAAAGTAAAGAGACCATACAATTCAAGAAAAATCCTTAACATGCCAAAGTAAACCTCCACAAAAGAAAGAGAATGACCTCCTAGAGATAACACACCATCATCAGTTTCAACCATAACCATAAAATCATTATTCCATAGCACAAGAGGAAAAATACTCCAAATGTAGTGAAAATTTCAGACCAAGTACTTCTCACAAGATGGATAGTTATGATAAAATGAGATCTTATGATCTCTTATTTATACAAAATGTCACTAAGATAGTTTGTCCACATAATTAAGGGTAAACCACAATACTAGGGGTCGACAACCCTAATCCTGCCCCTTTTTACAAAGTAATCTTAAACAATTCACTTTAATTTCACTTTTGCACAAAGAAAATCCATAGTTATAAGGATGTCACCTCTTTAGGGGACGTTTTGGCACTAGGAGAAGGCCATTGGTGATGGAGGAGTGTATAAAGGCTTCCTAAAGCCACATGTTAAGCATCCAAATAAATTCCCGCATGGTCAAAGCCTTATACCCCTCAAAACATCCTTGTGACAATGCATGTCAACCTCACCACCAAACCCTAACCCCCCTAGGTGACGTCATGACTCTAAAAGTGACATTTTTCCTCTCCTGGGCAAAACGTTTGGCATGTGGGGGATAGGTTATGTCGTCCAAGTAATATTTTATTCCTTCAAAGTTTTATATTTCTCATCTGGCATGCGGACCTTTGGCATCCACCTGTTGGTTTCAAGCCCCATGGAAGCCCAATCTAGGATTGTTCTTCTAAAACTATCCACCAAGTAGGTTATGCAAAGAAAAATATTCACACCTTCCAAGGATCTCAATTCATAACATCATGATAAGTGAATCCAATCAATAAATGAGACACCTAAGCATGTGCATAAAAGATCACTATGTCAAACAATTAAGTGCTCAAAGACATTATGGGACTTGTCAAGCTTAAATATGGGAGGGTTGTTGAGGTATCCTATTGGGTAGATCTTGCCCTAGGTCAAGGAGAGTTTCCAAGAGATCTCTCTCCAAGCCATGTAAAGTGAGTGAAGTGGTTAGGGTCAAGACTCAATGGGAATGGGGTTCATGACATACAAGGGGTTGTAGTGTCTCATTCATGGGTGCCTTTGTAGAGGGTGTGTGGTACCTTTTTTTTCAATGCACTTTTCCAAGCCCATTATTTTTCTATTCTTTATTTATTTCATAAATTTAAGGACAAGTTGAAGGCCACTGCCCTAGCGTGGTGTCCATATAATGAAAATATCACCCACAAATACCTAGTGTAAATGAGAAGGCTGGCTCGTGATGATACCCCCTTTATCTCAGCCATGCAACTGAGATTCATTAGCCTGGCTTGGTGAAAAAATGATGGTAATGTCATACCACTAGATATTCATGGACATGATAGGCCAGTTCGTGATTAGACCTCCTATCCTCCAATTAATGTTTTAAGCATTCTTAATCATATTTATTGTGGGTCCCCCTTTTCTCAAAGATAATCATTTCATTGCTTCCTTGGGTGATCCCTAGGAGAAGCATCTAGAAGGTTCATACATAGGATTTTATATTTTACCCAACATCAATCCCTCTGGGCCTTCAACCCCATTCTTCCCATAGAATGAGGGACAACCCCTTCTTGGGTCAATACACCCTAAAATCCCAAGAGATAAGGAAAAGGATGGAAATAGTGATGTAAAGTGGTAAGTATGGTTGAGAATGGTATGATGGATCTTCAAGGGAGTTCCTAGTAGCAAACCCATCCCCAAGGAAGACCACTTACTAGGTCACAATGTCAACCACCAAGGTGAAGCAGGGAAAAAGGAATAATTTCCAAGCATATATAATGAAATCTAAAGCAATTTGAGATACAATATACTCAAATGCCTCAAATATTGAAATGATGCTCACCATAATACTAATTTGTACCTAATGGAGCAAGACTCATTGCCTTCTGGAAGCCAATTGGTGTGGTGGATTCCATTTGAAAATATACAACCTCTGTGGTGGTGAGAAGGGTCTCCATCTGTGCAAAAGGATACTACTAGTCATGTAGTTTCTCGACACTCCATATCTGCAACCTGAGGGCCTTGAGACATAATCTCCTTAGCTATCCACAAAATGGGGATAACATGAAGTAATGCTAATTCTATTTTGGCTTTGAATTAAAAATTGATAGATACCTTTGAAATGACTAACCTTCGTCTCTTGCATTTATTTTTGGGGAATCAAAGTCTTACAAGTGGACAATGTTATGTTTCTCTCTTAACCTAAATATGTACTGAATCTATTACAAAGATTCAAAATTGAAGATTTCAAACCATGTACTACACCTTACTAGTTAGGAGTGAAGTTCACTGAATGTGATTATCCAAAATTTGATGCTATTTTCTATATGAATATCATTGGTAACATTGTCTATCTAACCCATAGTTGACCTAAAATTTCCTTTGTTACTAGACTTGAGGTTTCTTGTTTCATGTAGGATCCAAGAGAAATTCATTTTAAGGCTCAAAGAGGATTGTTTGTTATATCAAGGGAAATTATTGGCTTGGTATAAAGTATTGTCATGAGAATATGAACCCATTAGTCGGCTACACTGACTTAAATTGGGTGGAGATTTGTTTCATATTGGATTTGGATCCATAGTTTGGTATTGTAAGAAGTATAAGGTGGTGTCTCTTTCGACCATGGAAGTAGAATATCATGGGGATGTTAATGTTGTCACATAAGAAATATGGATTTGACATCTCAAGGTTGAACTTGGATTTCCAGTTGAGGGATTGATTACACTGTATTCTGATAATCAAAATGCAATACAAGTTGTCGAAAATCCTACTTCTCATAGTAAGATAAAGAATGAGGAGCTTCACACTCATTATTTAAGTTAGATGGTACATGATAATATTGTGAATGTTCTCTATTGAATAATAAATTATTAGATTGCTAATATTGTTATGAAGCCACTTATAGAAGCTAAGTTTGTGAAAATTCGAGCAATGCTTAGGCTTAAGGAAGCTACAATTATGGGGTGGATGTGTAAAATTAATTCCACTTCCTGAATCTCTAGAGTGTTGTGCTAATGGGGGAGTGTTAGAATAATATCTTCATCACATCCTTGAGTCTTCTAGAGGTTTCTAGTTGATAGTTGATAATAGACTAGGAGAGTCAATGATCCCGAAGGATCTAGGAACACTCACAGAGGTATAGGAGGATCCTGAATGCTCACAAAGGTCCAGGAGGATCTAGAAAAGCTCAAAAACTGACCATCTCAAATGCTCTTTAAAACTACATCATTATGTAGAGATCTGTGATATATTTCCAACAAATTAAAAATCACCTCAAACGAAGTTCATATGTAAAAATGATGGATGGTCAAAGTTCAAGTCAAACTAGGGAAAAAAGGAAAAAGTCAAAGGGGTCAAGGTGACACGTGTCACCAATGCAAGTGTGACACGTGGAATGACCGTACATGCCACACAATACTAACATGGTGAGACATGGAAGGAAGGTGACATGGCATGTCTGGTTGGCAAGGTGACATGACAATCATATATTCCAAGTGGACCAATTATGTGCTGACATGTGGCATAGATAGAACAATGAAAATTTTCCACATGGAAACCTCCCATTGGCCATTAATGGGCAAGGTTTTTTAAAGGAGAAACAATGACACGCATTCCAAAAGGTGCATTTAAAAAATATTCTCATAACCCAAACGCAAGGTCCTCCCAAAACTACTCTATGGTGGAAGATTTATCACAAACCCCTTGTGCGATGTCTGCTTTGGAGGTCCTCCAAAGCTGCCCTTCTCAGAGGAAAGCTTTGTTAACCGCTTTGGGCTCTACTAAGACTTGTAATCTAGGTACCATCATGTTAGATACTACCGACATAAAACCTCATCTGCCTTACCATGTAGCATTTCAGATAGTAGTGGCTTATCCCACAAAAACTTTTACATGGAATATCTTCCGCATAGTGGTCGACCAGGGCGCCTCGACATGCATTATGTTGTTGGCATGTTGGAAGGCCATTGGCCAACCTATTTTGTCTCCATCACCTACTATCCTCACTGCTTTCGACGGTCATTCATTCTGACCACATGGCATCATTCCTTCTTTCCCCGTGCATTTAGGAGGGAAGACCGTGTGTGTCGAAGTAGAGGTAGTCGATGCTCCCCTCGACTATAACCTCTTGTTAGGAAGGATTTGGAATTATTATATGCAAGCTATGGTTGCTACAGTTTTTCGGGTCTTGTTGTTTCCACACGAGGGCCATATAGTGACCATCGATCAATTGTCTTTCTCCTCACCTGACCCAGCTTTAGGGGCATCCATGGTCCTGATGATTGATAATCCTCAACCAGGTGTCGTCAACGTAGGAGTTGGTTTGTGCCCATCCTTGATGGGTGCCTTAGATTACCCACCTCTTCACGACGATATCAAATTTATATCCAATCACCATAAGGTTGAGATTTTTCAAGTTTCATCGTTCCACACAACTTATTTCGAGGATCCCTGGATACTTCCTTCCCCATCGGCCCCGATGGACGAGACAGGGCACGCAGGCATGGCCATGCCCTTGTCTACAACTGAAGTAGCATACTCTTTAGTCCAAAAAACTTCAACTAACATTGATCCGACTCCTGTACAAGAGTTAGATCCACTTCTAGAGCCTATTTGGGCTCAGGGTTCTCTCGCTAACATCGATTCGTTAGACTTAGTCTTGCCTTCTGATGAAGCAATAATCGAAGCAATGACTAGTCTAGACAAACCTTGGGAAGATCTTCATCACAGATCATATTTTATCCCAAAGTTAAGACGAATCAAAGTAGGATAATTCACCATGACCATGCTGGGAGATCAGTTGTGTCCTATTAATCTCTTAGCTACACATGAAATTTATGCTGAGGGAAATATGGAAACTATCGCTGAAACTATACCAATCAACATCTCCTGAAACCCTAACATCGTGGAGAACGTGTTCGTCGGAGCGGATTTATCCCCTGAAGAGATTCAAATCTACACAGATATTTTCAAATAATTCCGCGACATTTTTTCCTGGTCTTATGAGGAAATGCCAGGTATCGATCCAAAAATAGTTGAACATGAAATCACAACATATCCTGATGCCAAGCCTATTCGATAGAAGCTTCGTCCAATTAATCCTAAGAAAGAAACAACCATCAAGATTGAGATAGAGAAATTACTAAAGGCAGGTTTTATCTATCCTATCGATTTGACTCAATGGGTGTCAAATCCTCTGCCGGTCAATAAAAAACAAGGCACAATTCGTGTATGTACCAACTTTCATGATTTGAACAAGGCATGTCCCAAAGATAATTTTCCAACACCATTCATTGACCAGATCATTGATTAATGTGCTGGTTGCGAAGCCTTTTCTTTCATGGACGTTTTTTCAGGATATAATCAAATCCAAATCAAACATGAAGACCTACACAAAACGACATTCATTTGTCCTTGGGGTACATTCACATATCATAAGGTGCCTTTTGGTTTTAAAAATGCTAGAGCCACATTCCAACAGGCCATGTCTTTTTCTTTTCATGATCTCAAGCATATAGTTGAGGCTTATTTAGATGATTTACCATCACGATCTCGTAAGAGAATGGATCATCCCACACACCTTAGAATGATCTTCAAACACTGTCGCTACTTTCAGATTCGCTTGAATCCAAACAAGTGCAGCTTCTGTGTAATGTCAGGAAGTTTGTTAGGTTTCATTGTATCAACAACAGGGATCATGGTTGATCCTCTCAAGGTGGAGGCAATAATCCAGTTGCCCCCCCCATGCACAATCCTTCAACTTCAGAGTCTACAAGGCAAGGAAAACTTTTTACGACGCTTCATCGCCAACTATGCTGAAATCACCAAGGGATTTATGCGCTTACTGAAGAAAGATGTTCCTTTTTACTAGGATGATGCCACTCAGTGCTCTTTCGACACATTAAAACATACCCTCACAACCGCCCCTCTGCTACGGCCACCTAACTATAACAAATATTTCTTATTATATTTGGTTGCAACAAAGTCAACCATTGGCATGGTTTTAGTTCAGGAAGATGATTTGTTCTCAGAATACGTGATCTATTACCTGAGCCAAGGCCTCGTAGGACCGGAACTCAATTATTCTCATATTGAAAAACTTGCATTGGCAGCAGTTCATGCTGTTCAACGGTTCCGTCATTATGTTCTGTTTCGCAAGACCACCGTCATTGTTGTCGTGAATCCATTCCAGTACATGTTGACACGATGGGTTATAGGTGGAAAAATCAGTAGATGGATAGTCATCCTCCAAGAGTTTGACTTAGACTTCGTTTCAACAAAGTCCAAAAATTCATTGGTCTTCACAAAGCTTATTTCGGAACTTCCGGTTGAGTCAAGTGATGTTGTGCCTGAAGAATCACCTATCCGGGGAGATATGTTTTTGATCACATCTTCAGATCCATGGTATAGAGATACACTTATCTATCTCCAGACTTTGAAGTGCCCCACTTCTGCTTCTCATGATGAGCGTCGGCATATACGCCATCAGGCTAAGAATTATCTCATACTTGATGATACGTTGTATCAGAGAGGTGTAGATTGCATCTTATGTCGATGTCTCACTCATGATGAAGTAGTTATCGTGCTTAACGATTGCCATACTAGAGCTTGTGGCAGTCATTTGTCTGCGTTGGAAACATCCCAAAATATTCTATGAGTAGGTTACTTCTGGCCGACACTTATCAAAGATTGTATAGAATCGGTCAAGAAGTGCCATCCGTGCCAAATCTTCTCTCGGAAGATGAGGGCACATCCCGCTCCCATGTTTCCTGTCATCAGATTTGGCCCCTTCACTAAGTGGGGGATTGATTACACTACTTGAAACCCCCATTTAGCAAGGGGGCACCATTATATCATTGTAGCAGTAGACTACTTCACTAAGTGGGTCGAAGCTATGCCAACGTTTAAAGATGATGGAGACACTGTAGCTCTCTTTTTATTCAACCAGATCATAGCAAGGTTCAACATCCCAAGAGAGATTGTTACTGACCATGGCAGTCACTTTCAGAACCAAATGATGACCGAATTAACATCAAAGCTTGGGTTACGGAAACAACATTCATCACCCTACTACTCCCAAGACAATGGGCAGGTGGAAGCTGTAAACAAAACTCTTAAGACTATTCTACAATGAACTATCAACTCAGCCAAGTCAAATTGGCATTTGATGTTATACTCGACATTATGGGCTTACCAAACATCTATTAAGACTGCAACCAATTTATCACCTTTTCAACTTGTTTACGGGCTGGAGGCAGTCTTGCCCATCGAATGTCATATCCCATCTCTAAAATTGGCAGTACAATTATTGCCAGACACTTCTCCACTTGAAGAACGGTTAGTATACCTTGAGAAGCTCAATGAGAAATGTCATGATGCAGCCCTGGCCAACGAGGCTCACAAACATAAGGTCAAGTGTCAGTATGATAGGTCTGTTCATCCTCATATTTTCTCTAAAGGCGACCTTGTCCTGGTCTATGAACAAGATAAGGACCCCCTGGGGGCAGGAAAATTCAAACCCATGTGGTTCAGACCTTTCATCATAAAAGAGGTATTAAAAAAGGGTGCGTATCATCTGGTTGATTTTGAAGGGAATTCTTTGGCGGAGCCTAGAAATGGGCTCTACCTCAAGAAGTATTACTCATAGGCAGGTCACTGTGGGTAAATTTTTGTAACATATGTATAGTCTTTGTACTATTACTTTTTAGTTTCTTTTAAATTTTATGGACGTGTCATTGATGTTATCTTTCGTCAATATGGCAGATGTCAAGTGATTCTGAGGTGTTCGTTGGGTATGCAGATGGTTCTATTCAGCACACTCGAAGGCTTGCCTCTGTATCTTGGGTAATCTTTACACCTCAGGGCCAGTTGTTATCTTCCAGAGGTATATGCTTAGGTGACACCACAAATAATGTCACCAAGTATAGTGCAGTAATTGAGTTGCTTCGTGACGCCTTGTCATTGGGTATCTCTCATCTCTGGGTCTATCTCGACGCTCAAATGGTTGTGTCTCAGTTAAACAGAGTATACCGGGTTCATGATCCAACCTTACACCGATGATTCCTTAGGGTACGTCTCTTAGAACGAAACTTTGATTATATTACATCTTTTCATGTTCCTAGGAGATTAAACCAAATTACAGATACTCTAGCTAATCAAATTTTATATTGGCATCTTGCGCACATATGAAAGAACATTGACATAAGCATGTAAATACATTTTTTCACACGTGATCCATAAGACAAAAAAGATCAAAAAACCATATATAATATCATAAAGTAACCAGAGTACATAGATGGACGCAAGTGCCTCAAAAATAGGACCAATAACGAGTCACAGGGCTTATGCCCTCAAAAAATATATACAAGTAGTGCTCGTGGCACACAAAAAGTCTAAATAGGTTCAGGGCCTATGGGCCCTGTTATACTAGTCGACAGCATGGGATAAACACCTAAACAATCAGACCCACGTCCGAGGTGCCCCCACTACATGAGGCTGCATGGATGGCGGTAGGTCCTCAATCTCTGCCATTGGGACTATGCGAGTGAGTGCAGTAAAGTTCTGCTCAACACGTATAAGTACCCTCTCAGCTTCCCCAGATGGGAGGTCTCCTACTACTGCTGCCCCCCCGGTAGCGGCAGCTGCGGCTCCTGGCCGAGGATGATGCCTATTCCGTGCATAATCGGCAGGTCACGCTGGTCCCACATCTGCATGCAACAAACGTATATCCGTCAAATACTCTGGAATACAAAAAAAATGATATATATAACAAAAACAACATAAAAATTACATATACAACAAAAAAACTACAAAGGTGGAGACTTACGCATCTCCCCTCGCTCCTCACCAGGAGGCACGGGTATCTCTGGATCTCTCGAAAAGTCTATCCCTGCATATGGGTAATTCTCAATCACAGGGATCTATCGGGACAACCATGCAAAAAAGTCATCGTCGAAGGACTCCTTCCACCACCTTGTCGCGGCAGTAATACTACCCATCTACATATAGAAGGAAAAGAGGCCTGATGTCCTCGTACCACTTCCCGAGGACTAAAGCTCAGAACTCTCTAAAAAACGAATGAACACAAAATCGTCCCGAACCCAAAGTTCCTCTGTGTCTGCTGATGACAATCTGTCAATTGCCTCTTCATACACTCCAGTAGTGTGGTACTCCAATAAAAAATTTGTGCATTCAAGCACTGGATAACACAATTCATCTGTGCGTGGGATGCCTGATGCAAGGCTGCTGAACTAGTAATCCATCCAATGAGCAATAATATCACTTGCAGCGATAGGTCAGTGATCTTACTTATGGGCACTTGGGAGCTCAAACGATTTGTCCCAGCCTCACAATGCAAGGCTATCAGTTTCGCTATGTTAAGCGACCCCGATGGAAATGTCCTAAAATTGACTGGTTCCCCTGTCCTTGAGAGGGCAGTCAAAAAGTAGATATCCTTGGTGGTGGGAACCAGTGATTGCCCCTTTAGCATGAAGGCCTCTGCATCAAAGTGCCAATAGTCAACCAAGGAATTCAGTAGCCTCGGCTGTGCTCTCATAAACGAACACAGGAAGAACTTTAGCAAACCACATTGCATCAACGCGACCACAACATTTGGATCTCCCGCAACCAACTCACTAACTTCTTCATGCCCCCTTTCCCTCCAGTGGACATACATCCTGCCAACACAACAAAGTTTAGGAGGGTTAGTGAGTGCTATTTGGTTTTATCTATAAAGGGGGGTCCATGCATGCTGTCTAGGTGACAGTCGTGTGTATACACAGGTAGATTTTACTCTGCCCAAGTGTACATGCAGCCTGCCCAGAGACAGCCCGCGTGGACCTAGGGCCGACCTTTTAAAGGTCTACGCCCACCCAAAACATGAAATAGAAAAACAAAATAAAGAATTGAATAGCTAGATGGGGGAGTTTGTACTTACTTGGTCCAGATGGAAGTTTGTTTCGTCCACTGTAGCTCCCGGAATCACCGTTTTTATCAAAGGGGGTCTTTTGGCTCCAGAGTCAATTTCCAAATCAACAATGGTGATAATGAGCTGCCATCTTCTATTTATAGTCTTTTTGGCCTCTTTTTGTCACTTTTTTGGCCTCCCTTATCGTTTTCTTTATACCAAAAACCATTTAGAGTGATTCAGGGGTTATATGGGAGGGATTTGATCGGGTATTGGGACATTTTTTTTGAGTTTTGAGGAAATTTTGACGGTCCATGAATTTTTTTCCAAGAATCAACTTGAGCATATAGGTTAGGTTACTACCCCGACTGTTGTGTCTCATTGTATTTTTCCTCTGCCATAGGATCGATCCCATCAGGTTGTGACATGGAACCATCATATCTTCTTTAGAAGTGTCGCAACTTGGCGGTAGAGCTTACCAGAACATGGATTCCCTAGGTAGGTCCTAGTTGCATTATGGTGTCCATGCCGTCTCTAAAACATTGTAGGCTCGAGAGTCCTTATAGTCTTTCCTGCATATGAGTTTGAGCCTCATTTGCATGATTCTTCTTCTCTCTTGATCTCACACTCAGGACTCCTAAAAAATAACGGGTCTCCTTTTAAGCCCTTTTCAAACTCTCTAAACATGAAAATATTTCCGAGCGATCTTGTGGCCTTTCATGCTCGTTAAATTGAAATTTGAAGTCACGTATGTCTGGCGGTAGTTTACCCCTTTTTCGGTCAGGATGATCAATTGTACGAACAAAGGTATACTCTATGGAACTTCAACTCTATAGAAGAGTACTCTCAGGTATAATTTTATCCGCTTTTCGGGCTTGAGGGACTAAACTTACGAAGAAGGAACCCCCACGGAGTCCATAGTTAAGCTCTTTTCAGACTTCCTAAAATTGAAAAGATCGCCGAGTGACCTTATTCTTTCACACTCGTTAAATTGGTCCAGAAGAATATTCCTGACGGAGTCCATAGTTAAGCTTTTTTCAGACTCCTTAAAAATGAAAAAATGGCTGAGTGATATTGTCTTTATCACACTCGTTAAAATGGTTTTGAATAGACATCTTGTCGGTGCTACTTTACCCCTTTTTCGAACTGACTAGACTACCTTCGAAAAAGGTACCCCAATGGAGTCTCCTTTTATGTTTTTTCAGACTCTCTAAACATGAAAAACCACCGATTTTACCTTCTCTGGACTCGTTAAACTTACATCGAAGGATGTTACCATTGTGTGTTTTGTTAACCGCTTTTGCATATCTTATACGCCAGCCTTGTAACAATTTGCTTCTGTGTCTTAACACCTTTGGCCCCTGGAGGATTTTTCCCGAGTATCATTCTACTAGAACATCAGTCTTGTCCTTGTTCCTTGAGCTTGTATGTTTTCAACACTCGTTCCTCCTTTGTAACATAATATTCCTTTATTCTTTTTCCACAATTATTGAAAAGAACAAAAAAATCAAATATACCCCAAAAAGAGGAAGGGAAAAGTATTTTCTTGATTGGCAACATAATGAGTCGCCCTTGGATAAAGGACATTTGTCCATTTTCTCATCAGACTATGGGATGTAGTACAACCTTAGGAACCTTTTCTCGCTATATAGAGTTGTGTCCTCCACTGTTTGGTTATCCTTCCAAACATATGGAGAGTTTGCGTTGCTTCCTGCTTCGTAGACTTATGATTAATGCCATGCTGCCTGAGTCTCATCATTTGTCGTGCTATTATCCAAGGGAAGTTTGTCACCAAGCCTGAGTCGGCCCCTCTGCAATATGTCTCTTGTCCTCATACCTGGCCATCCTGAACATCCAATCAAGTACTTGTTCGAAATCATTGAAGCCTTCAGTCTGATCATCAAGATTATCAAGTCCATGATCGATGAGTCGTTGAAGACCTTTGGGTAGTGTAGTTGTACACTCATATTACACTCCTACCATAGTTTTAAAGATTTTGAAGTTGTTGCTTGAGCTCTGAAGATCTCATCTCTTGCCATCAGGCCGAATCAACTTCTGGAAGATGGATACTCTATATGTATATCTTTCTGAATTCGAGATGTAGCTCCGCTGTGTATTGTTTGTGGCTACTCTTTATAGTTATTTGACATGGATATATAGTGTATTTGATTGGTAGCCATGATTCTATTTTATCCCAGTAATGGGTATGCTCGCCTCGGTGAGACATGTGTTATTTTGCAGACAACGCCTCCCGGTTCCTGATCCTTGGGCTCAATCATTTGGCACATCAGTAAATATTGGTAATGTATTTCGGCCATCAGATGCTCTTCTGACCTCACACATTAGGGGGCATTTGTTATAATCCTAAATTGCACCACACATGCTTACCTGGCATCAGGCCATCTCATATCCTTTCTTTGCGAAAGCACTGCTGAACAACTCTTTGAAAATCCTCATTTATAAAGGCCCATGCGCTCTAATGCATTACTGCATGCGTGTACACGCTGGCTGACCCAAAACAACCCGCGTGGAATGAAAAAAGAACGAAAAAAGGAAAGTTGCCGATGGAACACAAAAGCTATGGGTGAGTTAACTGAAACTCCCGACCATGCATGGCCGAGGGTTCATCCAAATACCTAGCTCCTTCTAGCCTATAAAAGAAGGGGTAGGGGTCCCATTTAAAAAGAGGAAAAATATAGCAAAGAAACTCTGCCCATTTACATATTCCCATTTTCCCAACCCTTTAGAATTTCCTTGTGCCAAAGGAGATTCAAAGCAAAGCAGTTGAAGGACAAAATAAGAGGAGCCCAGGATCAGGTTAGAGGAGCGGTGGTCGGTCTCAACTTTTGTAAGTTCACTCATTCAAAGTAATAAAGAAAATGCTTTTCCCGTCCCAATTCATGAACTTTTTATAGTTTGATTAATATATGTTTGGATTTTTAACCTGTTAGTATATAAGTAGGATGCATGCATAGTTGTTTCTTGTCTTGGATGCAGGTTAGCTTTGGAAGGAGTATTGCGAACAAGTAATCAAGTACAATGGAGGATCAACATAAAATGCCAAGAACGAGGTAGGTTGATCTTTCCATGAATTTACTAAGAAAAGGGGATTTAAATCTAGGGATGAAGGTAGAAAGTAATTTCTCTTCGGTCTTATCTACATGCAAAGTCTGAACTCTATTTGCAAGTTCATAGGGATATTTTCCCCACAACACCCACCATCTAGAACGGGTAATCCAAAAGCGTCGAGGGATTCAGGGGGAGGACCTCCACCCGAAGACATCACTAGAGAATTGCCGAAGATTAAACTTCCGAAGTTTGCCGGGGGTCGTGCCAGTGAACGTGTGGAAGCATGGTTGGAAGGCATGACAAGGTGTTTTGCCTTAAGGGACTATGCATTCACCTCAAAGGCAAAGATAACAATTTTTCAGTTAAGAGACAACTCCTTGAACTGGTGGGGCAACCTGGAGAGGAAAATGCATCTTACCCCAGACACCGTATCTTGGGAAATTTTCGAGGAGAGGTTCCGAAGGAAATATCTGCCAGCTTACTATGAGGAACAATAGGTAGGATCATTTCATTATCTAGTACAGGGAAACAAGACTATAGAGGAATATGATATTAGGTTTATGGAATTGGTCAAGTATGTTTCATATATGGATAATGACCAACGACAGGCAGAACGCTTTGTCTATGGGTTGAAACCTAAGATAAGGGCTATGGTGCGGATGTGTAAACTTTCTTCAATAGCAGAAGTTGTGGAAAATGCACGTTATGCGGAGGAACACATGAACTTAACTGGAGGTACGAGACCTTCCTTTCTTCATTGTCCTGGATTCTTGGGGAAGGCCACTAGGACATTTCCCATGGGAGGGGGCTCAAGGCCACCTCCATATGGTAATAGAGTCACACCAAGGACAGTAGCCACAGGGATTTCAATGGTAGCGAGTGCAACATCTCATTCATCACCAATGATGCAGACAGGTCCACGACCATCTCAAGGAACAACTAGTAGGGGCAGGGGTTCCAGGGGAAGGAACTCATTTCAGAGATAGTCACAGAACAATGTGCAAGTTCAATTCCGTGTTACCTGCTGGGGGTGTGGAGGACCCCATTACCAGCGTGACTGTTCAGAGTTACAATTAATATATGTGCATAGAGAAGGAAAGGCCCTAATGGGAAGAGCAAGTAGCGACCACCAGATTTATGCAGTGGTTAATAATCTCCAGGCTGAGCATCAATCCACGGTGGTGGAGTCATTAGGTACGCTAAATCATATCAACGTTAAGATTTTATTTGATTCTAGTGCTACAGATAGTTTCATTTCACCATCTGCATTAGAAAAGAGTGGGTTGGCAACCTACGAGCACGATGACTTTAAACAAGTCGAGATGGCTTCGGGGGAAAAACAGGCAGTAGGACCTAGCATTGATAATTGTATAGTATACTTGGGAGTGTGTACTACCAGGTTGAAGGTATACGTCACTGCTCTCGGGGCGTACGACCTAATCATTGGAATGGATTGGTTAAAATCTCATCAAGCTTTGGTAGATTGTTTCGCAAAAAGGGTGCTTTGTGTCGATGATGAAGGAAGACCAGTAGAGATCCAGGGTGTACGGAGAAAGGTGTCATTATGCTTTATCTCAACTATGAAGGTTAAGCGATGCTTGAGGCAATGTTGTCGACTATATGTAGTGGAAGCAGTGAATGAAAGGAAGGGACCCTCATTAGATTAGTTCCCGGTATTGTCAGAATTTAAGGATGTTTTTTTGAACGAGTTACCAGGGTTACCTCCTGAGAGGGAGCTCGATTTTACTATTGAGCTAAAACTTGGTGCAGAACCAATTTCCAAAACTCCGTATTGGATGACAGCGCCAGAACTTTGTGAGTTGCAAATGTAGTTGAAAGAGTTACTGCACTTAGGGATAATAAGGTCCAGTGTTTCACCTTGGGGTGCACCAGTAATTTTTGTAAAGAAGAAGTATGGATCCTTACGACTGTGTATAGATTACAGGGACTTGAATTGTGCTACAGTGAAAAATAGGTACCCGATGCCATGAATAGATGACCTCTTTGATCATATGAAAGGGGTAGTGGTATTCTCAAAGATTGATTTGCGATTCAGGTATCATCAGTTAAGGATTGAGGAAGGTGATATCCCAAGAACTGCCTTTCGAACTTGGTTTGGACATTACAAGTTTGTCATAGTACCTTTCAGATTGACCAATGCGGAAACAATATTCATGAGCCTCATGAATGATGTATTCTAGAAGTACTTAGACCATTTTGTACAAGTCTTTCTAGATGACATCCTCATCTATTCCAAAAACGAAAGAGAACATGAGGAACACTTACGAGTGGTGTTGTCCTGCCTTAGAGAGAAAAAATTGTATGGGAAGTTGTCGAAGTGTTCCTTCTTTCGGAAAGAGATCCACTATTTAGGTCATATCATTTTTGGTGAAGGAATCTCTATGGACC
>ML792051.1:657659-669275 GCA_009831015.1 Picea engelmannii
GTTAGAGGCATTGTCATAGATAGGAAGTTGTGAGACTCCTTCCAATACTAATGGGAGGATAATTCCATGAATAAACCATCCATTAGAAGAGATTTCATTGTAAATATGTATATTCGTAAGTGTAAGCTAATGTGCATACGTAGATACCGCCTAAGTATATTTCAAATGTTGTATTAGAAGGCTTGTAAGCCACTCATTGTAGATTATAAGAGTGAGAGGAATTCTATAAAATTTCTATATAGCCACCTTATATGTTATTAAGAGTGAGAGGAATTTTGTAAGATAATTTCTATATAGCCACCTTATATGTTGTTAAGAGTGAAAGGAATTTTGAAAAAGGATTTCTATATAGCCATCTTACATAATGTTTAAAGTGAGATGAATCTTGTAAAAGGGTTTCTATATATCCACTTTGTTATAGGAGTGAGAGGGATATTATAAAGATTTCTAAGTCTTTCGACAAAAATATAGACAATTGTGTTGTCTTGTTATCAGCTAAAGGGCTACATATGGATCGAATTTTCTAAGTCAGAATTCTTATTCTGAAGTACTGAAGGAAAAGGAACAGAAGGATGCAGGTAGTTGGAACATGTAGATCGAAAGCGGGAAGAGCATCGAAGGAATGTAAATATTCCCAGAGCTTGTAAACGAGAAATAATCTTCTTCATAAAAGGATGCATGCTATAAGCATCTTCAGGATATTATGTCATGTTCATGTAGATGTATACCTTGAGAAAAATAAGTTCAATACAAATGGTTACAATACATATAGAATTGTTTTCAAGGCAGGAGAAAGGAAATGGACTAATAATTCATTAAGAGAATCCTACATATACATCAACAATACCAGAACAAAGAGTCCAAAAAGAAAAGGCATAGATCAACATTCGACCTGTTTTCATATTGGTCAAGATAGACTATCTTAAGAAAAAAGGAGATGGGAGTGGATGTTGAAATAAAAGATTTGGATTTGGATATTGAAAATATACAATGAGCAGAATCTTGTTATGTAGGAATTTGAGCCAGAAGTGGAGCTATATCTATATTAGCGACAGTGCCAGAGGCTAGAGTTAGATTCACATTTTAGAAGAAAACAAAAGTACACTAACTTAATATCTAAAGTCTAATATCCAAGATGAAGGTCGAGTCTCAAAATATTCAAAAACATGGAAGAGTGAAGAAGCATCATCATCAATAATTTACTGGATCACAATATTTCAGTAAGATGTAAGAGTGAGTAATATTTATCATCACTAATTTGTTGAAATATTCATACTTTTAGAGGACCAAAAGTTCTTCAATGGGAAGGTGTGATCTAGGAGGAGCCAGGAATGCTCATAAAGGTCCAGGAGGATCCAAAACGCTCTGTTGGAACAAGGGAAGACCCAAGGTTCAACGCTACAACAACACACCAACAAAAACCTAACTACCAGCCCTTTCGGAAACACCTGCGAAGCAGATGAAGTCTCACCCAAGGTAGAGACAGGGGTGGTTGCAGGACTCAAGTGTCTGCAACCTTAGTTGGGACACAAATCTGTGATTGTACTACTTAATACAACACTTAGAATCATCAGTTCCTCAATATGAAATCAATATCGACTTCGTTGATAAAACAGAGCTTCACAACATTCACACTAATCTAATGTATTTAAGCACTTAACATAGGTAAATAGATCGGATCTAGCAGATCAAGCACTAAGCATATTCAAATAGATCAGATCTAATGTTCTCACATATCAGTAGCACTAAGCATAAGCATATCTATCTAATCATCTCAAAGAACTTAGAAAATAACATATAAATGCATCAGAACATCACACAGAGAAGAGTAACACAGTATTTACGTGGTTCACCCCCACCCTGGGGCTATGTCCACCAAATATTCTTCTTTATTATCTTCTTCAACAGGTTACTTGCACAGAGCCTCATAACCCTTCTCCGCATAGGACAAAATATATGCGTAGCTCACTAGATCCTTCTTCCTTGCGTTACAACACAAATCCTTCCACTTTCTATTACAACCACTTTCACTTAGCTCTGCAAATCTCTTACAGTCATGCACGAAGCACTTATAGTCCCTACTTTCACTTAGTATACATTTACATTTGACTAGCAGCCTAACATCACATAGATGCCCTCCCTTACATTGCCTAAACATCTATTTATACATTACAAAATAGGCCTAAGCATGGGTAAACCCATGGGATGACATCCCAATTCCATTACATAATCCCAAAAACCCAAAAAGGACCCAAAAAGAGGTCGATATTCCATGATCTCCACTTCATCTTGTGCTCCTCCTTCGATAGGCTGTCGAAGTCAAAAATAGTTCAACATGACCAAGAATCTCCCAAAACTTGGTCAAGGGCCAACAAGCCCCAAAAACTCACCTGTGACTCATCTCGAGTCACTCTGGTCTCACTAGTTCTTCCTCGAATGCCTCGAGATTCACTCAAGATGCTTCGACTTTCTTCTTTGCGACAACCTCTTGCTTGATGAACTCATGGATCACCGTGTCGTTCACGGGGCCTTCTAGGCGCTGTTTTTTCTGCATTGACAACTTGTTCTAGCTTTGCTCCTTGGATTTCAACCTTTGTGAACAATTTGCATGCCTTATCTTGTACTGGTTGGAGTCATTGAGTTACTTCCATAAATTTTCTTTGAATCGTATGGATATGCTGCTAGGAAGTGCATTTATCTTGAGACCACTTCATTCTTTCTATGAGCGACATGGCCTTCAATTTTGCTTGTAGTGTGTCTGCGTGCTGCTTCACTTCCTTGAGCTGCGACTCCAGTGCCTGTAACTCTGGATTCTCGGTGAGGTTCTCATATGTTTGGGTGCTGCAGTTACTCAACTGCTTGCATTCCAGGGCATGAGATTTTAGTCTTTCAACTACGCTACAGGCAGTTTCTTCTCTTAGGTTCCTTACGTCTTGTGGGGTTTCAGGCACAATGCATAGTTCCAAATCTGTGATGCGTTGTTGTAGTTGCTAGATCACTTCTTCAAGTTGTGCCACCTGCTTTGGAACTCCCTCTTTAGTATTTACTTCTATGACTATCACAGAGCGAAGTGATCTGTTGACCATTTCCTTTACTTCGAGTTGCTCTACGAGCAACTGTTCCTTGCTTTGCTGCAACTATTCTTTTTCTTCATCCTACTTCGCTTGGAGAGAAAATGTTTCCCGTTCTATAGTAYTGCGTTGCTCTAGAAGGACTCCMTGTACTTGTGCTAAAGCCTGGGTGKCTTGCGCTATTTCTTCCTATGCTCGTCGAAGGCGAGCTTYGACTGTATCAACTATTTGGTGGAGTTGAGCTGGCTCATCTCCCAGTTCTGGTGTTCCTAATGGAAGATGCGCAGTGGAAACTACACGGCTGGAATGTAGTGCCTGCTGCACCCCTTGAAGTTCAATMTCAATTCGATTGTACATGTCCTCCTGCGTATCCTCTTGCTTCTCTGCTATCTCCAATGAAGCATCGTTCAGGGTTGTTACAAKGAAATTGAAGTCATCTGGGGTGAGGATAKTCTGCAATTTCGTCATGGTTTCTTTCGATTTCTTTCGGGAGGAAGGATTTGGGGGGGAAACCTTCCTTTTCTTTGAGGGGTCCTCCTCCTCTTTAGGTGGTGTTACTTCACCTCTCCTTTGTTAAACCTCTGTGCCATCTATCTCTTCTCCATCACCTCCTGGCCCTAGTGACATGGAAGCAGTCTTCACTCAGGCATTGCTTAAATCTTGTACGTCATCAGTCTTCTTTGTTTTTCTAGGTCTGGGTGTATCTTGCACAATTTATGGGTTGTTTATGTCGGAAATCTCCGTAGAGTCTGCTAGAATAAGGAGGTCCACTGAACATTCCTTGGTGATCTCCTCAAATTCCTCCTCCTTCAGTTTGTAGTATGACTGCAACAGTTTCTTATGTTCATCGGCGCATGCTGTAATATAAATAAAATTTCGATCAGCGTTGAATTTCATCAAAGGTTGGAACCTGTGTAAAGTATTCAAGGTCATACGAGGCTCAGACTGGATGGTTGTCTTCAGTTGATTTTAGTATGTATGGAACATGACATTTGAATGCCATTTCTTATTCATGTCACTGGAATACCATAGTGTACTGAACTTCGCAACCATAGGTTCAAAGGGATCGATGTCTGAGAAGGTCGCACCTTTCGGCATCTCCCAAGCAATGAAAGCGATCAAGATCAATAGCCAGCTAAAATGAAATTTGTACCCTTGATCCTGGGCTTCTCTGTAGTCAAGTTCTAATTGATTCACCAAGTACTTTTCCCAATTAATTTGTAGGCCCTCCGCGCACTTCCGTGCGAGGTCGACTACAAAACCAGTGACTTGGGTGGGTCGGTTCTTGCGAACTAACTTTCCTGTGATCAATTGATAGGCAAGGCACACTACACCGCTCTGGATAGAAGCTACCTTGTATCCTCACGTGCCCTTCTCGACATCTCTGTAGGTGTCCTTTATCCTTTGAGCTAGAGTGCGATCCATGGTTTTTCTGGGATAGAAATCCTGTGGGTCAGGGACTTGCATACTCAGCCCTGTGATCCAATTGATCAACGTCAGATCAACTGTTATACATCAGTTTAACCACAAGTATCTGCCATGGTAACAGGACACCAACATCTTGACACATGCATTCACCTCTTGGTGTCTTCCGAAGTGAGGAATATGCATGACATTGAGCGGTGTGGACTGCGCGAGGTTCATAGTCCATGACTAGGGAATTATCTTCGAATTCTTTCCCTTTGTTTTGGTCAGGTACTTATGTGGGGATAACATGCTATAGAATTTTCTGTCGCCGAGGTTGAAGTTGCTAAACTTCAACGCTGCAATATTTTATTGGTCTATGCGAACTGTGCGTATCCCTTTCAAGAGGTATGCAATGATCAAGGCGTACTCAAAGTCTCTAGGTACACTATCTCAATTTATAGCACTGCTCAGAGGTGGTAGATAGGTGGGTAATATGCTCAGGATCAGTTTAGTATTTGAGAGATCATCCTTGTGCTTGGTTCTCTTTTCATCTGCTGGTCGAGATGGTCCAACTCAAGCAGGGGATGGAGAGGATGACAATCCTCTCATCGACGATGCTTGTACACCTGTAGACAATCCTCTCTCCGACATGACTCTTTCAGTAATCAATTCGAGGATTTCTTATGTCACTGATTCTTCGACCGCGTTGAACTTGTCAGACATATGCACTCGGGATTAATTAGATCAGGGTCAAATTAACTTAGACACTGTACTAGAATAAACAACAAGAGAAAAATGATCACTGTATACTTTTCACTTAGTCTACGGGCTCAAACTCTTGGTTAGCAAAAGTGTTCTCAGTGCGTGGCACAATGAGATAAATAGGTAACTCAGAAACGGTTCTCTTGTAATGGGTATGAAGCCTTATTAAATCTTGTTTTGTCTGTTATGGCATGGTCCAAGGATTTGGTGTCGAGCTGTCTCACCATAAATTTATTTCTATCCATTCAGAGCGTTGGTTGAATGGTTATAATGTCCCCAACGACTATATTTCTTCGCCATGGTGAAGTGCCATGTGTCACTGTTATGATATCCCGACGAAGCTCCAATTCTTCAAATTTTCTTTCTGCGAAGTTCCCTCTGGAACCTTCTGTAACTTTTCAATCTTAGCCCTCTTCTTACTTAACTTCCTAGCCTTCTTTCCAGTGAGCTTCATCTCAATATTCCTTTTTCCATTCCGATTCTTATCTTCTTTTGACATAGTCATTGCGTGCTGTTGATATTCTTTCCTAGGATTCAGGGGTAATACCTCTTCTTTATCTGGGGTAGGTACTTCAGTCTTCCATGAGTCCTCTAATGTTCTTGCAGCTTCGACATCTGGACCTCTAGTGTTAAATATCTTCGATCTGTTCTCCTTTCTCCAATCAAGTGTGTGATCCTTCTAGTCACGAAATCCTTTAACTCTTGTTTCTTCTACTCCAAAACTTCTTCTTTTTCCTTTCATCTGGCTTGATCTCTATCAATGCAAGGTTTTCCTAGTAACATGGTAAATGGGCGCTGTCCTCAATAAATTTAATAATCTCAAAATCTTCTTTTGTTTAAGTTCCATTGGCATTCATATATATCTGAGTGAGATTTCCACATAGGTTTACCGATTTTCCTCTAAATAACCCTATTCCTCCTAATGAAGGAGTCATAGCAGGCCTCCCTATAGCTTCCCAAGTTCTCTCTGTCATGATATTCACCTGTTCTTCCTCATCTAGAACATAGTCAATGTTGAAGTCTCCTATTCTTGCTTCGATGCATTCTTTTTCTTTAAATATATCTGATAATCTAACATGTCGGTGGTCATTTAGGGTTTCTTTTATTTGTAGCAATGATTTCTCTGATTCTTTCTGGGGTTCTACCATAGTTTCTGCATCTCCCTTAGGGTTTTCTTGATTCATATTCATTCTTTCAAGCTTAGCAATCATTCTAGGGCAATCCAATACTTCATGATCCATAGCTCTGCAACAAAGACAACTAGGTCTTCTCTCAGGTCATTCCTTAGCAAGATGTCCCGGTCTTATGCAACTGTAATAGAGGGTTAATCCACTCTTTCTTTTAAATGATCCCCAAATTCTCCTGTACTGCGCACTAGGATCATAGGAGCTAACCTACAACAAATTCTTTCTAGGATCTTGCATTCATTTGTTAGTCCAAACATTCTTTCTATGCATAGGTATAACATATCTTTCACTATTCTGATCAGATCTACTCATATCAAATCTTCTTTCATCTATTAGTTCCCTAGTTTTTAAGCTAGGACAAAATCTATCTAACATACCTAGATCCATACTCTAGAAACAAAAAAAATTCACTTATCTTACTTTTACAGAGCACAAAGCTTTAAGATCTAGAAATTTTCTACTATTCTTACCTTTATCAGAGCACAGAGCTTACAAATCTTACCTCTTTTCTTCAGATTTGACCTCCTTTCTTCAGATCTGACCTCTTTTCTTCAGATCTGACCTCTTTTCTTGGCACAAAGCTTCACAGGTCAAGTAAAATGTTGCACACTAGGGCAACAGATCTATGCACAGAGCTTCATATTTTCAGGTCAAATCTTTGCACAAAGCTTCTTCTTCCTTAGTTCCCAACAATCACAGTTTCAGGTCCTGAAAACAGAACCATTTGTTGGCACAGGGGCAGACCCAAGGTTCAACGCTACAACAACGCACCAAAAAAACCCTAACTACTGGCCCTTTCGGAAACACCTGCGAAGAAGATGGAGTCTCATTTGAGGTAGAGGTAGGGGTGGTTGCAGGACTCAAGTGTTTGCAACCTTAGCTGGGACACAGATATGTGATTTTACTACTTAATAAAGCACTTAGCACTGTCAGTTCCTCAATATGCAATCAATATACACTTCACTGATAAAACAGAGCTTCGTAGCATTCACACTAATCTAATGTATTTAAGCACTTAGCATAGGTAAATAGATCATATCTAGCAGATCAAGCACTAAGCATATTCAAATATATCATTTCTAATGTTCTCACATATTAGTAGCACTAAGCATACGCAGATTTATCTAATCATATCAAAGCACTTAGAAAATAACATATAAATGCACCAGAACATCACACAGAGCAGAGTAACACAATATTTACGTGGTTCACCCCCACGCTGGGGCTACATCCACCAACTCTTCTTCTTTATTATCTTCTTCAACATGTTACTTGCATAGAGCCTCAGAACCCTTCTCTGCATAGGACAAAAGATCTGCACAACTCGCTAGATCCTTCTTCCTTGCGTTACAACACAAAGACTTCCACCGTCTATTACAACCACTTGCACTTAGCTTTGCAAATCTCTTATAGTCATGCACAAATCACTTACATTCCCTACTTGCACTTAGCATACATTTACTTTTGACTAGCGGCCTAACATCACATACATGCCCTCCCTTACATTTCCTAAACATCTATTTATACATTAAAAAATAGGCCTAATCATGGGTAAACCCATGGGACGACATCCCAATCCCATTACATAATCCCAAAAACCCAAAAAGGACCCAAAAATGGGCCGAGATCCCGTGATCTTTGCTTCTTCTTGCACTCCTTCGACAGGCTATCGAAGTCCAAAATAGGTCAACATGACCAAGAATCTCCCAAAACTTGGTCAAGGGCCAACACACTCATAGAGGTCTAGGAGGATCTAGAAAGTATCAAAATTTGATCATCTTAAATTCTCTCAATAAATACATCTTTGCATAGATCTCGGTGATAGATTTCCAATGACGCAAAAATCACGTCAAACAAAGTTTGTATGCAAAAGTTATGGATGGTAAAAATTGAACTTAAACTAGGGATAACATGCAAAAGTTAAAGAGGTCAAGCTGACATGTGTCACCACTACAAGGGTGACATGTGGAATGACCGTACAAGTCATCTAGTACTAACATGGTGACTTCACATGCCGACATGTGGTAGACATGTGACATGGCATGCCCAATTGGCAAGTTGATGTTGCAATAATATAATTCAAGCAGAACAATTGCTGACATGTGGCAGAGATAGACCAATGATAAGCTACCATGTGGAAACCTCCCATTGGCCTTTAATGGGTAAGGTTTGTTAAAATTTTGTGGGAGTCTGGAGGATTGAACTCGTGACCTCCCAAGACATTTTGAAAACCTCCTTTTCCATTTTCCATTGCATCACACACATGAGACTTAACCTTATGTGGCATGATTTATATTTAAGGTTGTTAAAGGTTTTGATTGGACAGAAAAAGGGCCGAGGTCCTAAGCCCTCGACCCATGTCATATGGTATGTATTGTAACCAAGTGCTATACTTGTGCAGGGATATAACTATATGCCACCGCATATATGACATATCAACAAACTTATGGTTGAAAAACTATAAAAAACTGTAATATATATAACCACACCATAAAATATGGCATGGTCAATGGGGTTTGACCTTGTGACCTACCAATCCATATGCCAACAAACTAACCATCGTGCTAAAGGCATGAGGTTTGTTATGAAGGCCTATCAACAAATATTTAATGCTAACCTACAGTTCCAGATGAGAGGTTAGGGTTCATGCCCTCTTTATGGGTGTGTGGACCAGGAGGACAAAAATTATGAGGTGTGCATGGATGTCAAGACCAAGGTACTATTTATATTTCATATATTTGTGTGCAAGGAGAGGATCCTGGATTTAAGTGTTGCATAGATTTGCATGCCATGAGGTATATTGTCCAAACATAGGCATCCTTATACTCATTTTTGTCATTTTTACGAGACTATTTCAATGGTGATGTTATTTTTGTGCTAAGATGTTGTATTTAGAAGTATTAGTCATTATTTCCATTAATGAGCACCATAGTGCATCATTTTGTGTGTGAAGAGGGTGGAATTGAGCCATTTCATAATATGGTTGACTTTATACTCATTTTCTCAGAATTTCACAAGGAATTCAATGGTAAACTCTATTTTTGAGTTTGAGCAGTGGAATTGAAGAGAGTCCTTAAAATTGGCTTTGTAAGTCCATGTTGTAATGCAATTTGACATTTTGAGATAATGAAGGGCAATATCACTATCTAAAGGGGACTAGGAGATAAAGTAATTTATGACATTAATATTGTACAATTTGAGTTCTTTTATTTTATGATGTGTCATCTCATAATTCTTCAAATTAATCATCAGTTTATGAGATTTTGGATAAGAATCACACACCATTTTTTTCTTCTTCTTCAAATCACCTCAATACGATCAAGAATTAGCTACAAATCAGGTTAGATACTAATATTTTAAAATGAGAAAGTGGTATCTAAGGATTTTCGGATCAAGTGGTATCAGAGCTAGTTTTAACATGTATTAGCAAGTTGTTGATGTGACTAGGTCCAAGATTCAATATTGGTGAAGGTGTTGAAGGCTCTTGTTGAGAGGAAAAATTGAGTAAATCCCTCATGAAGTTAAGGATACAGAATAACATTAACAAACATATTCAAAATAAGAATTCTGAATTAAGGATGCAACTGCAAACTCTTGAGGAAGAGAAGCAGAAGCTGCAAGATTGACTACTATGTCATGAGAAATTACATAGAGGTATGTTTCATGAGTTGGAAAGGAAATTGCATACCAAGTATCAAGTATTGGCACCACAAAAATCAATCCATGAATATTGGTAATTCGAGGATGTAAAGTCTTCGACAAAAGAGAAACTAACTCTTTCAAAAGGGATGACCAAGAAGGATGATTCCTCATATTATTCTTTTTCCCGTCAAGATGGAGAATTCTCAAATACAACTAAATCAAGGAGAACTTTAGATGAAGAGGTCCTTCATGTAAATGTGTTTAACCTGCACATAATATATCTATATAGGAATTAACATACACAGTTGCAGAGACAATATGAGAAAAAAGAAGCAGGACAGAAAGAATGGAAGAATTCTCATTAACCAAATGAATGAATGATAATTTACACATGATATACTCTATATAAATCAAATAATGTGCATTGGAGGAGAATCCAATGCACCATAGTGGTGGTATAGAGTGATCTAGACACACACCAATAGTTACGACAATAAACTTCCACCTACTCTAGTCTCTCAGGCAATTACCGAAGTGAATTGCTACCTAGTCTGAGTTAACTAGTATATTAGTCTTCAATTAACTGACTGAAACATAGTGAAGTGAGGAACATATCGGGGAATCATGAGTAATGCACTAATTTGGTGATGATCCTAAGGACAATACACATTAACTGGTGATGATCCCGATGCTTCATGGTGATAATCCCAATGTGGCATCTAGACTCCACTCAACTGATCAAACTGGATAACGACTAATAAACATAGGGAAAACCTTAGGAAAAATAAATCCTAGGTGTGTGTGAAGTACTCCAACACTCCCCATGAACATCACTACGGTGAAAATAAATAATGGGTCCCGAAAATGAGGACATGTTAGGTACCCAAATACCAAAGATACACTGAAATAAATGAGGAAAGAGGGAAAAACTCANCCCCCCCTCAAAGTAAAATGTATGTAAAAACAAAAGAACCAATAGTTGCCAGAAAACTATGTCCTTCACTCCAAGATGACTGCATAGAGAATGAAACTTCTTCTCAGTGAAGGTCTTGGTGAAGATTTTTGCAGTTTGTTTTGCTGAAGGAAAGAACTATTGGTCGATGATCCTCTCATGTACTAAGTCCTGGATGTAGTGCATATGGATCTCGATGTGCTTTGTCTGCTGCCTATGAACCAGATCTCTGCAGAACTTTAGAGTGCTATGTTTGTCACACCAGATGCCAATCGACCGATGGAACTGGATTCCCAACTCAGTGAGAAAATGTTGTAGCCACATAGCATGAGTGGTTATGTTAACTACCCCTCTATACTCTTCCTTAGCTGAAGATAGAGCAATAACATCCCTCTTCTTGCTCGACCAACAGATAGGCCCAGAACCAAGATTAAGTGAGTAACTAGATGTGAAATTGCGATCAATTCTATCACCTACCTAGTCAGAATCAATGGACCGGATGAGGTGCAATGTAGAGTATACTACATAGTGTATACCAAAGGTGATGGTTCCCTATACACATCGAAGGATACACTTTGAAACCTTCCAATGTAGC
>ML792051.1:702784-715222 GCA_009831015.1 Picea engelmannii
TTTCTAGCCTTCTTCCCAGTGAGTTTTGTCTCAGTAAGGATTTTACCATTCTGATGTTTATCTTCTGTGGTCTTAGTTACTTTGTGCTGTGGAAAATATTTCTTAGGGTTCCTTGATAATACTTCTTCTGTATCAAAAATAGGTAACTCGATCTTCTGCAAATCCTCAGGTGTTATCTTAGCTTCGACATCAAAGGTACTAATATTAAATATTTTCGATCTTCTCTTCTGTTCTTCAATCAAGTGCACGATCCTTCTGGTCATAAAGTCTTTTAACTCTTGCTTCTTCTTTTCCAACACTTTCTCTTCTTCTCTTCATCTGGCCTGTCCTCTATCAATCCAGGGTTTTCCTATGAGCATGGTAAATGAGGCACTGTCTTCAACAAATTTAATGATCTCAAAGTCTTCCTCTGTCAAATTTCCATTGACAGTCATAGGTATTCGAGCGAGCCTTCCACATAGGTTTACTAGCTTTCCTCTGAAGAAACTTGTTCCTCCTAGGGAAGGGATCATGGCAGGCTTTCCTATAGCTTCCCAAGTTCTTTCTGGCATAATGTTCACTTGGTCTTCTTCATCAAGAGTACAGTCAATGTCAAAGTCCCCTATTCTTTCTTTGATTTTCTCCTTTTCTTTGAAGATATCTGATAGCCTAACACGTCAGTGGTCATTCAAGGTATCTCTCATCTGTAGCAATATCGTTTCTAATTCCTTTTGGGTTTCTGCTATAATCTTGGTCTCTTGATCTGCCTCAGGGTTTGCTTGTTCCATATTCAACTTCTCAATCCTAACAATCATTCTAGGGAAATCCAATACTTCATGGTCCATAGCCTTACAACATAGGCAATTAGGTCTTCTCCAAGGGCATTCTTTAGCAAGATTTCCTGGTCGTCTGCAACTATAATAGAGGGTTAATCCTCTCGTCCATTTAGATGTTCCCCAACTCTTTTTGTACTGCACACCAGGACCATGGTGGCTAACCTGCAATTTTTTTTTTCTAGGAGCCTGCATCCACTTGTTAGTCCAGATGTTCTTTCAATGCATAGGTATAACATATCTATCACTATACTTATCAGATCTATTCATATCAAACTTTCTTTCATCTATTAATGCCCTAGTTTTGAAGCTAGGACAAAATCTATCAAACATACCTAGATCCATGCTTTAGAAACAAAAAAAATCACTTATCTTACTTCTTTAGAGCACAAAGCTTCCAAATCTAAAACTTTTAACTATTCTTACCTTTATCGAGGCATAGAGCTTACATATCTTACCTTTTTCTTCGCAGATTTGACTTCTTTTTTTTAGATCTGACCTCTCTTTCTTCATATTTGAACTCTCTTTCTTCAGATCTGACCTCTCTTCTTAGCACAAAGCTTCACAGGTCAAATAGAACACTGTGCACTAGGGAAACAAATCTACTCACATAGCTTATTTCACACAAAGCTTCTTCTTCTTCAGTTCCCAACAATCATAGTTCCAAGTCCCGACAACGGAACCATTTGTTGGGACAGGGGCAGACCCAGGGTTCAATGCTCAAGAGCGCAACAACAAATCCCTAACTACCAGCCCTTTCGGCAACACTTGTGAAGCAGATGAAGTCTCACCCGAGGTAGAGGCAGGGGTGGTTGCAAGACTCAGGTGTCTGCAACCTTAGCTGGGACACATATCTGTGATTATCTTTCTTACAACACACTTCGCATCAATTATTCCTTAACATACATTCATTAATGTACTTCGCAGAAGTCCCGGAGCATCGCAATGAATACTTATACTAAGAATGATTCAGTACTTATTCAAAGCAATATAGGTTAGATTTAATAGATCAAGCACTAAGCATCTCATATATCAAATCCAATGTTCATTCATTCATCAACAACACAGAGCATGACTAGATCTACTTAACCACATCAAGAACTTAGCCAACAAAGAGATACATACATAAGAGAGAAGAACAAAACACTATACACACAGTTACCATGGTTCACCCCCACCCTAGGGCTACATCCACAAAATCTTCTTTATCTTATCTTGGTCAAGTAGTTACAACACAGAGCTTTAATGACCCATACTTTGCACAGGACAAAAGATTTGTGCATCTCGCTAGATCCTTCTTCCTTGCTCTTCAGCATTAGACTATAACAACCTACACTTATCTCTCTGATCTCATGTATAGAGCACTCTAAGATACATCCGATCACACAGATCCCATTACTAGCACTAAGATTTCATTCACACATCACACATATGTACTACTTTTCTATCTCCCCTATCTTACTATCTATATTTCCTATTTATAGATTGAAAAATGGGCCTAAACGAGGGTAAACCCATGGGACAACATCCCTTTCCCATTACATCAACCCAAAACCCTAAAATGGACCCCAAAATAGGTCTTTCTTCCTTATTTTCTTATTCACGTTGCGCTCCTTATTGGAAAGCCGTCGCAGTCCCAAAAGTGGTCAAGTAAGACCAAGTACTCTTCAAAACTTGGTCTAGGGCCAACAGGCCCCCAACACTCACCTATGATTCACCCTGAGTGACTCAGGTCTGACCAATTCCACTTTGAACGCCTTGAGTTTGGCTCGAGCGGCTTCGACCTGCTGTAGTTGGACAACCTTTTGTTCAGTAAATTCCTGGAGTACTGTGTCATTGAGCGGTCCTTCCAGGCGCTATTCTGCAGTGATGACACCCTGTTCAAGTTGAGCTCCCTGGATTTCAAGTTCGGTGAACAACTGGCATGCCTTCTCTTGGAGTGGTTGTAGTCATTGAGAGACGTCCATTACTTTACTTTGCAACGTGTGTACTTGTTGTTGGGCTATGCATTGCTCTGTGAACCTCTTCATTCTTTCGACTAGGGTCACAGAATTCAGCTGCACTTGTAGCACGTCTGCATGCTTCTTTGCTTCGGGGAGATGTGCCTCTAATGTCTTAAATTCTGGATTCTCTGCGAGGGTTTCATAGGTATGGGCACTTCTGGTGCTTAGCTACCTACATTCCGAAGCCAAAGTTTTTAATCGGTCGAATGCACTTCGAGTAGTGGCTTCTCTTAGATCTCTTATCTCTTGGGGTGTCTCAGGCATGATGCAGAGCTCCAGATTTGTGATGCGTTGTTGAAGTTGCTGGATTACTTCTTCCAGTTGGGTCACCTGCTGTGGAAGATGATCTTCCATCTTCACTTCTATGATTGTCACAGAGCGCAGTGCCTTGTGAACTTTTTCTTGTGTTTCAAGTTGCTTTGCTAGCAAATGGTCCTTTCTCTGCTATAAATGGGTTTTTTCCTCCTCCCATTTCGCTTGTAAGTCAAGTTGCTCCTATTCTGCCTTTCTCCTTCACTCTTCATGTGCACTCTGCGCTTGTGCCAAAGCCTGGGTGGCTTTCGCTATGTATTCTTGTGCTCGTCGAAGGTGAGCTTCGACTTTCTCAGTGATATGGAATAACTGTGTGGGCTCATCGCATGTTCTTGATATTTCCATTGTTAACATTGCTGTAGAAGCTGTTGGCTGGACTGAAGTGCCTGCTGTGCTTCTTTGAATTCGCCCAAGATCCGGCATAATAGTTCCTCCTGCTTTGCTTGCTTTTCCACGAGCTATAATGAGACATCATTCATCATGACAATTAAGAAGTCAAAATCATCTGGGATAAGCGTAGTCTTAAGCGTGGTCCGGGTGGCCTTAGTTTTCTTTTTGGATGAGGGCCTCGATGGGGTAATCTTCCTTTTATTGGAGGGATTTGCCTCATCCCTAGGCGGGGTAACATCACCTTTTCTCTATTAAAATTTTGTGCCCCCTAGTTCTTCATCGTCACCTCCCTTCCCAGGTGAGAGAAAAGCAGTCTTCATGGATGTGATGTGGATATATTGAACTTCCACATCCTTCTTAGTCTTGTGCAGTCATAGTGTATCTAGCATAGCTTCAGGTCTATCTACATCGGATTTCTCTACGGGGTCTACTGCAACAAGGAGGTCTATCGACCATTCCTTGGTAATATCCTCTAGGTCATCTTTTGTCAGCTTGCAATATGAATGGAGTTGTTGTTTGTTCTCGTCTACGCACACTGTGATGTAGGTGAAGTGATGATCTACGTTGAATTTCATCAAAGGTCGAAACCTATGAAGAGTGTTGGGTGTAATGCGCAGTGTAGACTGAATGGAATTCCTCAACTGAATGTAGTACACATGAAATACGACATTGGACTGCCACTATTTGTTCATGTCATTGGAGTACCACAACGTACAGAACTTTGCGACCAGGGGTTCGAAGGGTTCGATCTCCAAAAACGTGGCTCCCTCGGGCAGTTCCCACGCGATGAAGGCGATGAGTATGAGCAACCAACTAAAGTGGAACTCATAACCTTGGTCCTGTGCTTGTCTATAGTCAATCTCTAGCTGATTTATGAGGTATTTCACCCAGTTCATTTGTAGACCCTCTGCGCACTTCCCTGCGAGGTCAACTACAAATCTGGTCACCTATGTAGGTCTATTTTTTTGGACTAACTTGCCTGCGATCAGTTGGAAACCGAAGCGTACTGCTACATTATCGATGGAGGCTACCTTGTAACCTTGTGTGCCTTTCTCCAAATTGCCATATGTGTCTTTTATTTATTGAGAAAGAGCACGATCTGCAGTCTTTCTAGGGTAAAATTCCTACAGCTCAGGGCCCTGCATGCTTAGCCCAGTGATCCGACTGATCAGAATCAGATCCACGGTGATGCACTGATCCAACCATAGGTATCCTCCGTACAGGACAACAACAGTCGAACACATGCATTTACTTTCTGATGCCTCCCAAAATGTGGAATATTCATTACATTGAGGAGGGTTGACTGCGCAAGGTTATGGGTCCATTACTGTGGTACAATCTTGTGGTTCTTTCCTTTTGTAATAGTCAAATACTTGTGTGGGGATAGCATACTGTATACCTTGCGATCTCCAAGGTTAAAATCACTGAATTTTAGCGAGGTGAGCTTCTCCTGGTCAGCATGAACTTCATGCACCCCTTTTGGGAGGTACGCAGTGACTACAACATATTCAAAGTCTCTGGGTACATAGTCTTGATTCATTGGTCCGCTTAGTGGTGGGATATATTTAGGCAAGATGCTTGGGATCATCTTCATAGTGGCAGAGTCATTTCTGAGCTTAGATCATCTTTCCGAAGGCGGTTGGGATGGTCCTACTTGAGTAGTGGAAGGGGAAGCTGGAAGTATTCCCAAGGACGATGCCTATACACCTGTAGACATTTCACATTCTGACATGACTCTCTCATCCATTAAATCAATTATAAATTCTTCAACAATTTTCTCAACAACGCTGAGATCGTTCAACATACAAACTTGGGTCAGCTGCCTTGAGTGCAAAAGGAATTCAGAGATGACAATGAATAGTAAGGAAATGATCTCAGGGCAAGTAAATCTCATGGTTCGCGCTCAGATTCTCATTTAGCAAAAAATATTCTCGGTGCATGGTGCGTTAGGTTAAGTAGGAAATATCAGCAACGGTCTGCTTGCAATAGACATGGGGCCTTCATTAACTCCATTCTATCCATTCTGGTACTATCCAACGGTCTAGTGGTAACCCATAACTATTTTTTGATCTGTTCGGAGCGACGGTTGAATGGGTATATCGGTTCCAATGGATATATTGCTTCATCGGGGCGATGTACTCGATGTCATTGTTCTAATATCTCGATGAAGCTCGCATTCTGTAATTCTTCTTGCTGCAAAGTGTCCTCTAGAACCTATTGTAACCTTACAGTATTATCCATTTTCTTTCTTAACTTCCTAGCCTTCTTCTCAGTGAGTTTCATCTCACTAAGACTTTTACCATTCTGATGTTTATCTTCTGTGGTCTTAGTTACTTCGTGCTGTGGAAAATATTTGTTAGGGTTCCTTGATAATACTTATTTTGTATCAAAATTAGGTAACTCGATCTTCTGCGGATCCTCAGGTGTTCTCTTAGCTTCGACAACAGAGGTACTAATATTAAATATTTGCGACCTACTCTTCTTTTCTTCAATCAAGTGCGCGATCCTTCTGGTCATAAAGTCTTTTAACTCTTGCTTCTTCTATTCCAAAAGTTTCTCTTATTCACTTCCTCTGGCCTATTCTCTAGCAATATAGGGTTTTTCTATGAGCATGGTAAATGGGGCGCTGTCTTCAAAAAATTTAATGATCTCAAAGTCTTCCTCTATCGAAGTTCCATTGATAGTCATAGGTATCCGGGCGAGCCTTCCACATAGGTTTACTAGCTTTCCTCTGAAGAAACTCATTCCTCCTAGGGAAGGGATCATGGTAGGATTTCCTATAGCTTCCCAAGTTCTTTCTGGCATAATGTTCACTTTCTCTTCTTCATCAAGAGTACAGTCAATGTCAAAGTCCCTTATTCTTGCTTCGATTTGCTCCTTTTCTTTGAATATCTCTGATAGCCTAACATGTTGGTGGTCATTCAAGGCATCTCTCATCTGTAGAAATTTAAGTTTGTGTATGGGGAGGAGGTGAAAATCGCAAATGAAAAATCCTGACCATTGATTGTCAGGGGGAGTACATGTCAAGTGATCTAAGATTATGGAGAAATCTCACTTCAAGAATTTCGAGTTGAGAATTGAAATTCCTGAAGCCCAGAGATCCGAAGAGTCAAAGTAAATATCGATCGTCCGATCATCTGAAATAGATCTCAGTTGTTAGATCATCTAGAGTAAATCTCAAACATTGGATCATCCGAAGTGGATCTAGGCCGTTTGATCTAGAAGAGACGTGGTGTAAATATTTGGATTTCGGGTAAAGGCCCGAAGTAAGCCTCAACCGTCCGATTCAAGGGGACACATGTTGTTAGATCGTGGAATCTGGGTGAAATGCTCCGGAAGAAAGTGAGTGTAGAGGAGTTGAATCTCCCAAAGGCCAAAGTCTTGAAGTGAATGAGGACTGTTGATTTGAGGAGGACACGCGGCAAGAATTTGTGGAATTCGGCTAAAAGCATTCTAGGAGAGCGTGAAGGTTGAGAATTGAAATCATCGAAGCCCATAGTAGTGAAGCAGATCTCAACCGTTGATCGAGAAAGGGGACACATGTATGTTGTTCTAGTTGAGAGGAAAAATATCTGAAGTAGAGGCAGAGCCGTCGATTGAGAAGGATAGGTGTCTGTGGATCATTGACTTTCGAAGATTGATGTATGGAGGAAAGTAGGGTTTGAGAGTGGAAATTCCCAAAGCCCAGATCACAGATAAATCACAACCGTTGATTTAGGAAGGTTATATCTGATCTGCATAACTTGAAAGGATAGATTTGAACCATCAGTTCAGGAGCACCATCAAGATCATGAGATCGATAGTCCCGTTGCATTGCGGGGATTGAAGGTGCATGAAATTTAAAAATTTAAGGGTGGGATGCAATTGAAACCACGATTTTGGAGAAAGGACACATGGAGGCTCGAGGTAAATTGTGGGGTGAAATGTAGTTTGATCTCAAGCCACCTTTGGCCGCACCCACAATCACATGGTCACATGATATCATCACCCAAGGTCACATCAGCAGAAGATAGGGGAAGGATCTAGCGCTGCTAGGATCCACATCGAAGGTTACACCTTGAAAAGTAAAAAATACTCTGCATTTATAATCCAATGACGCTGATCAAACAAAATCTGATCGAAGGGTTGTTGTTTCACTTCATGGTTTCTTGATCAGTTACGATTCAATTACTCTAACTGAATCATTGTTCTGGGGCATTGGAATCATGGTTCTTGAGTGTTTTTTATTCCTGACATGGGCGTTGGAGATTTGGAGTGTAACAGATGATGAGGGCCTAAATAAAAGAAATATGCCATGACAGAGGAAGGTTGATATTTCTCGGTAAAACAAGTGGAACTATATGTAATGAACATGTCAAGATGAACATAGTGATAAAAATGCAGAGATGAAGAATACAAGATTGACAGAGAAGAAATGGTGAAAAGAGTAGACTATATGGGAACCTAAGAGCATGAGAAGAACAAAGGAAGAGCAGATGGAAAGAGACAACAAGTGGAGCCAAGCATGAATAGACAGAAGCAGAGCAAAATTGTAGAACAAAAAAGAAGTGGTAAGCATTGATATGTCTGCATTGTTGTAAGGTATTATTCAAGTAAATATTTATAATCAGGGTGGTAGGGTGGTGCTCGGGAGGACTGTGGTCCTCTTTTATTCAAGTTGGTGCTTGAATACTAGGAGTTGAAGCTTCCATATAGTTGTGGCTAGAAAATAGGGTGGCAGGGTGGTTCTAGGGAAAATGAAGAGCTTTCTGTGTGCAAGTTGGTGCTTGTATAAGTGGAAGTAGGTGCTTCCATCCAGTTGGTGTTGGATATCATAAGGAGAAATATGATTCTTTCTAGTGGGTGCTAGAGAATTTGAGGGTTGGTTCTCTCTACAAGTTTCATCTTGTTAAAGAAGAGGTTGTAGCCTCATTTTGAGTTGGTGCTCAAAGACTGATGATGTACATAACATAAAAAATTGCCTATCATTCTAAGAAGAATATGTTTTCTCCCTTTATGGGTTTCCTCATGAATATTTGTCTCTGTGTATATCATATGTGTGATTGATGTTTACTATTTCTACTGTTCATGACTTGCATAATCTTGATGATCTCTTGGAGAAGATTAATAATATTTTAATAGGATTAAGATTGATTAAGCACAGTAACAACTGATTCAACCCCCCCGTCTCAGTTGTCTTTGTAATTTCAACAGATTCCTCATATTATTCTTTTTCGCATCAAGATGGAGAATGCTCAAATACAACTTAAGCAAGGAGAAATTCAGATGAAGAGGTCCTTCATAATAATTTAGTCTTACCTTCCATTCCATAGAAAGGTAACATATCTGAGACATCTCCAGAGAAAGATGTGCATTCTAAGGAGAAAATGAAGACGTTTCCTATTGGTAAATGGTCTATGTATCCATGTTCTTCCTATGGAACAAGTTACCATAACATGAAGAAATTTCAAAGAAGACAGTCCATGCAAGAAAATCCATCCAAGATGAAGGATAAAGGTAAAGGTCATTTATGAAAATAAAGGAAAAGGGGGAATGACAAGAAGGGATCATGTTTCCAAGATGGGAGCAAGAAACTTTGTTCTTATTGTGGTAAGAGTGGATATTAGATCGATAAGTGTTGCACACTTTACCCACACTTATGTCCGAAGAAAAACTGGAACTATGTAAAGGAACTTGCAAGAAGACAAGCATCAACCCCAATTGAAGTTAATAGTCTTATTGAAATATTTGAGAAATAATACTTCTTAATGGATGGTATTAACAACATATGAATATATCAAGGAATGGTTCATGGAAAGTGACTCATATCACCACATGATAGGGAAGAGATCAATATTCATGACTTTCTGAGAGATCAAGACAGATTTCTATGTAAGATCTAGAACTAACAACATACAAGCAATAAAAGGGTATGGATATGTAAGATTCCAACTTGAGTCGAGAGAATTTATGGGAATAGAGCATATGTTATATTTTCCATATTTTAAAGTAAACGTACTCTCTGTTGTTCCTGAGTTTATACTTTAAGGCTCTAAAGTATACTGTCAAGGCATTCGAAAAGATTAAAGAGAATTAAGGGGTAAGAATCAATTGTGAAGGGTAAATCAAAGTTGGTTTCTCAACTGTCTCTATCTAGCTTCCCATTGTTCTTGGATGCTGATATCTCTCTTGATAACTACCCATGAGCATTCTAATTCGACTCGGGTAGTTGCTGTTTGCAGGATAGTACTAAATAAGTTCAAAGCAATGCTAGTTTGATCTTGAAGGCCAAGTTCTATGTTAGGCTGTCTATTATTTGGGACAGTCATTGGGAGTAAAAATTTATTGAATTATAAAATGTTTAAATATTTTTCGCTTCGGTTTTGAGGGATGAAATAGAAAAGGAATTTTAGAACTCAAAATAATAACACAATAACAATAGAGGCCGTTTCCTGTACTTGAAGTAATTTGAGAATAGTAAAATAATAACAATAGTAGCGCTGCTGAAAAATATGAGGCTTTAATCATGAAAGAATCTCATATCATAACAAAATAAGGAAAGATAACGAGATTTCTAATGAATTATAAAATATAACCATCCAAATGACCTACAGGTCTTGAAATTACTGATAGCAATCATAGAGGAAAAAATGTAAATGATTAGATAATCAAATAAATTCAAACTACAATAGAATTTTGAGTTAAAATATAGTTGATCCTTCATTAGAAAGACATGAAAATAAATATGTTGAAAGATATTGAAAATAGAGTAAAGGAACACATAGCTTTAAGTTGACAGAATTCAGAATCTCTTCTGCATTATCTATATCACTGTAAATCAGAAAACTTCTAATACAATTGGCTCCCAAAAAACAAAAAACCCATTCTTAGTCTTGTGAAATTATATTTATACATGATCCCCAAACTTCCGAAGACTAACGGTTACATGAATGTGAAATACTAAACCGTTTATATTTCTATCTTTATCTTCTTTGATTAACTTCGATGATGCAAATTTAAAAATAATACTTTATTTCTTTGTTGATGAAACTCCTTCTTCTTATTTGAGACAATCAATACATTTTCCTAGGAGCTGCACCAATGCCCTAGGAGCCTCTGGAATATATTTCGCCTCAAATAGGCAGAATTTTCTCTGTAGTCCTGGTAGACGGTCATCAATTATCTTTCCTATAAACTCAATAGTTTGTAACTTTAAATTTGGATTCACCATCCACCTGTTAATCTATGTAACATCAATTACCTTTATCTGTGAGATTTCTATTTGAATTTCATCCAGATTGTCCTTGAAATTTAATTGATGCCTTCCAATGTTAATTTGTCCCAATAACCCAGGACAATTGTCTCTTCCAATGTTCAACGAAGCCTTATCTAGAAGATTGAAAATTGCTTGGCAATCATTGTTAACCGCTTTGGTTATTCTCTTGTTTTCGACAAGGCTTGCCTCCCAAACCTTGAGTATTATATCCCCTTTGATCTGCTCTGAAACATATAACTTTTTAGTCTTTTCGATCTCCTCTTTTGCTGAAAGAATTACTGCCTTTTGAAAAGTGGTTATGGCTACTTTTGCTTCCCTCTCCTTTAAGAGGATACTGTCGAAGGATTTGCGTGTCTCCTGAAAGTAAGTCTGAATAATTTCTAGCTTGGAGATCAATCCCTGTTGCTCTTTTTCTATTTTTTCATGTATTTCCAATGCTTGGGCTTGGAAAGTTTCCATCTCTACCACTTGATTTTGGATTGAACTCATCTTGTTCTGTAATTGTTTATTCATTTCTTCTTGATGTAGGACCTGTGCTTGACTGGCCTTCATGTTCGCTTCATTTAAGCTTGTTCTTAGTATTTGAATCTCCTATATGTCACTGGTTTTGGTTCGTTCTATCCCTTTGTTTATTTCTAGAATGATATTTCTTTTAGTCTCCCTTAATTGACTTTGTAGATGGGCTATCATTTGGTATTTTTGTTGTAACCTAATCCTCAAACTGCTTACAAAGTGTAAATTTGCTGATGGGAAGGCTCCCATTGTGCCTACTATTTCTGTAGAAAATTCCCCTTCTTCAAGATTTTGTCCATCTATGATGATCTTATGATTTTTTATCATCGTGTCTCCTCCTAGATGCATTTCCTGTTTCAATATAGCCTTTCTCTTTTTACTGAAAAAATAATTGGATGAAGGAATTTCATCTCTAGAAATAGGTTCGAGATCACTAACATATAGAGATCCCTCTTGGGGGTTTCCATAGTTAGAATGCAATGGGGTCAAAGAAGTAATAGGGCTTCCAAGATTTGTCGATACCGTTCCTCCTATTTTTTCAGGAAAATTCTGAGGGATTTCTGGAGATGTTTCCAACTCCTTTCCTTTCCCTGACTCCGAGTTCTTGATTTGCAGAACTTCTGTTCTTAGTGAAGGCATTTCAGTCTCCTTCAAACTTTCCTTTGTATTTTCTTTATCCCATGCATCTGATTCAAAACTTGCGGGAGGTCCTTCCTGCTCTAGAGGGGGAATCATGTATTGACCTTGCAATATCTTTGGTAAACAACTTTGCCTATGGATTTGGAAGGTCATAAAACCAGTCTGTAAGTCAGGTGGTAATGCCTGTTCTCTATTTAATACTTCCTCATAAGTTTTTACCTCTTTGAACATATCATCATAAGTAAACCTTTCCTGTTCATAAGCTTTCATACCGCTATGTATCATGTGTTTGTTCATAAGTTGATAAGGGTCATGCTTTCTGTGCTCAATATTTACCATTTTGATTTCTTCAAGCGCTTCTGCTTCCACCTTGGAATGGACCAAGTTTAGTAATGAAAATTTCCTGATATGCACAGGGAATATTGGCCAAGATTTCTTTTGAGCCGCCTTTATCTCTATTCCTATACCGCCTTTCACTATTTATTGTGCTACCTCCCTCAATACCAGTCTATCT
>ML792052.1:0-15908 GCA_009831015.1 Picea engelmannii
TATATATATATAAGTTACATTTAAACTTAATACATCTAAAAAAAAGTAATACATATGGAGAATAGTGATTAATAGAGGGAAAATTCTAAAGGCATCTCAAAAAAAAATATAAAGTGATTGAGACTTGCTAAATCAATTCATTTGCATAATTTTCTATTGACAAGACTTGTGATGTAAGTATAAACTTAACATTTCTCTTATTTAGGTATTTAGTTAGTTTTGGTTGAAAGACTTTTATGCAGATTTTTGTTCTTGGTGTTGTTGTAGTAGATGGAAGAGATATTAAGAATTCAATAATTTAGATTTAAAAATAAAAACAATATTTTTATTTAATACATCAAAGAGATATTAAGAATTTAATAATTTAAATTTAAAAAAAAAAAAACAATATTTTATTTAATACATTAAAAAGATATTAAAAATTTAATAATTTAGATTAAAAAAACAATATATTTATTTATTTAAATCAACAAAATTTTATTTAATAAATTCAAAATAATATATTTAAATTAACAAAAAGTATGATGATTCTGAATGTATAAGTTGAATTTATTTATTTTTAAGTAGGTAGCTAATCTTAAAGACATACACTTTAAAATTATAAAATTACTTACATCATAAATTAATTTTGGTTAAGTAAAATATCATTGTAAATTTTGATTAGATTTAAAAACTAATATTATATATTAATTTATAAATTAATCAATTTTAATTTATTTATAAATATATTTTAATATATATTTATTAAATTAATTAAATTAATTAAGTTTAATTTTTTTATAAATATATTATAATATATTTATTTTTTAAATATGTATTATTTTTTTTCAAAATAAATATAAATTTTAATCATTACTTTTCAAATTAAATTTGATGAATATATTTAATAAATATCACAATCCAATTAATGATAGAAATGGTGTACCACAATTATTTACACAAATTTGAATTAATATTACTATTAAAAATATATATATATCAATTAGACTTCGATAATACTTTGTCCACAAAACATGTTTGAATTTTGAAAAAAAAAAAAACAATTGTCCATTACAAATATAGAAAAAACTTCCTTTCACAAATTCTTACTTATACTTATAATACTAGTTTGTTGAGAATTTTTGTGAATGGTTTTGTTGAGTAATGAGGATTTATTTATTATTATAGGAGTATGTTATTGATTTAAGATGAATGTATAGATAATACTTCTACATTAGTGTGAGGAATATATGGTTTAGGTTGTGAGATAAGGTGTATTTAAATTATTTATTTTTTGATTTTTTGATAAGAATATGTTAGGAAGTACATTATAAAAATTTAACAATGGAAATTGACAATCTTAGTAATTGTAAAGTGCAATTGAGGAGTTGTTTTTTTCAACGAGAAAATTGCCCTTTATATTATATATATATATATATATATATATATATATATATATATATATATGAGTACACATTTCAGCTACATTAGTCTTTGAAAATTTCATAGGCCTCCTTCGACATCTGAATGTACTAGAACCATATCAGAATAACACTAGACATAACAACTTTACATCGGGAAAAAAGATGATCACGATCAAGGGGAAAATACAAACATATAAATTGGCCTCTACTATATCGAGATCACCAAGGATAGTCAAAACTAAAAAGAAAAATAAAGTCAAAAAAGACTGATAGAGATGGTAGGCCCCTCATTTCCATCAACCCATCTACTGTATTCAAGCTTTCCTTCTGGCTTGGTGAGTGTCGATTTCGAGAGAATATCTGCCTCCATATTTAGCTCCTTGTACACATGGGAGAAGTGTATCTCTCTAAATGCAGATTTCATCACTTTTATGCTGTCCATCCACCCCATCAGAGAGGCAACCTGCAGTTTGCTTTTGTCCTTTAACCATTCAATGATGATCTTTGAATCTCCAATGACCTGGATCACCTCAAGATTGAACCATTGCGCTAGATAGAGAGATGCCCAAGTTCCTAATAGTTCAGCCCTCGTATTTGTCCCCTGGCCACCATTTAAGGTCCACTTAATGGCATATTGATCACTGTGCTTTATTATACCTCCTGCCCCACACTTAAGAGCAATGGAAAGAGAAACCCCATCGAACCAACATATTGTTGAGGTCACAAGACGGGGTGGCTAAATAAGACGAACCAACTACCAACAGTTGTTGATGGATAGGAATTACCTATTGGAGGTTGGCGAGATGTATCACAGGGCATTGAGGGAGCAGGGGATTGAGGTGGACTGACTCACTCATGAGTTGGTGTTGAAATTTTTTAGCACCATCACCAGGGGCAACATTGTTTTAACTTTTTCTACCATTGTGTTGACCATTGCTTTGGATCCTTCAAAAATAACCTGATTCCTCTCCAACCATAAGTGCCAACAAATAAATGAAGGGAGATTGATGTGTGTTGCTTCCTTCTTAAGCCAATTCTCATAGCAGGAACTGAGAAAAGTGCCTTCCCAAGCAGTCTGAATATTAAGAGTTGTGTAGAAATGGCTCCAAAACTCCCGGCAAAAGCAGCAGGAAACAAAGAGATGGTACATAGATTCTACTTCACTAAGACATAAAACATAGATATTTGGCCCCTGACATCCCTTCCTTTGAAGCATGTCCCAAGTGAGAATTGTGTTCTCCAATTACAACCATATGAAGAGTTTGATCTTTGGAACAAGATCCCATTTCCAAAATTGACTACGCCAACCTCCAACAGGATGTGGCCAGATTTTTTTTGCAAGAGCGAGATATATGTTTTTAGCTAAAATGCTTCCCGAGTAGTCACCTCCCGCCCATATCAGCTCATCATTTTTGTTTTGTAACTGAATCCCGCATAAAACAAAGCTTTCTGGTATGCCTCCCACTCCACTATAGTGTTCCCGTCTAGACCAAGATCTTCACCCAATTTCCAATATGAGAAAGCAATGCCTACCCTCGCCTCTAGCTTAAAATAGATACATCACTGAATTCCTTCTGAGTTCAGCCCGCAAATGACTGGAAAAGAAAGAGGACTGCCCCATACCCAAAATACAATATAAACCAACTTGAACCGAATGACCAAAGCCTGGTCTCCAATCAAGCCAATGAGTTAACAAGTGTAAGGACTTTAGCAGATTTTTCCATGTCTGCGAGGAATACGATATAAAAGGAGAAGTCGACCGAAGCCAAGTGATCGAAGAACAATGTGGTATATACTTATCCTTTATAACGTTACTCCAAACCCCATTCGTTGTTAGAACCCACCATAGTGAGTTTGCGGCCAATGCCTTATTAAATAGGTGAATACTTCGAATGCCCCAGCCTCCCAGTTGCTTTGGCTTTGCTAATAGCTCCCAACTGCACAGGTGGATGTGCTTCCTCCCCGCAACACCCAACCACAGAAAATTAAACATTAGGCTACGGATTTTGTGTAAAATGGATGTTGGTATAGTTTCCAGTGCCATCCAATACACGGCCTGACCCTCAAGCATAGATTTTACCAGAGTAAAACGTCCCCCCAGGGACAACCATCTATTGCACCACCATCCAATCTTTTCTTCAAATTTTGAAAGTAGCCAACGCCAATCCTTCGATTTGTAAGCATCTGCCTTTAAAAAATAACCAAGATACCGGAATCCTTTTGCCAATTCCTCAAAACTGTGTGGGAAGAGAGTCTTTAATCTTTCTAGAGAATCTACAAAGATCCTGGAGTGATAAAAGATTGACTTTGACCAATTTATACACAAGCCAGAGGCTCTACAAAAGGTTGTTAAAATAAGTTTTATCTCAGTTCACTCTTCCAAAGATGCACTCGACATAATTAGTACATCATCTACAAAAAACAAATGCAGAATCTTCACTAACCTTGATACCTTAACCCCTGTAAGCTTCCCTTCGCCCTTTCCTTTTTTCAGCAATAAACTAAGACCTTCCATGACACAACTGAGGAGTTGTTGAAAATGAAGTACTTAGAGTTTCTCATATCAAGCTCAGAGCAATTTTTTTTAAGATTTAATTTCAATGGAAAATGTAATTATATTTATGTGGGGATGATCATGGATATTCATTCAAAGGTTTGATTCTTCTTCAAAAGAGAAAACTAATATTATAGCAAAATGATTCTCTTTTCTACAATAAATTTAATAAAAAATCAACACAAATCTCAAATAAAAATAGAATTTCATGATCCAAATTTAATGCATAGAGAGTAATGTCTTTAAAAATATTGTCCAATTTTGAATCAACTTAAATCATCAAAAAAATATTTAAATTTTCAAATTAAAAAAAAAAAACCTCTTTTCTACTCTAAATTTAATAAAAGTTCAACACAAATCTCAAATAAGAATATAGTTACACTATGATCAAATTTAATGCATAGAGAGTAATACCTTTAAAAACATTGTACAATTTTAAATCAATATAAATCATAAAAAAATATTTAAACTTTCTAATTAAAAAAAACTATAATTTCCTATAACACTATATATATTTCATTAGCAAAAAAAAATGTTTAGTGCAAAGATCAATGTTTAGTGCAAAGATCAGACGATTCTTTAGGTAAAGGTGAAGCAATTATTTTTATTATGTAATAATGCAATTATTTTATTTTCTAATGTGAGTAGGAATATTATATTACATCATTATGCAATTCTCTGTACAGTTCATTGATGTTGACCTCCATATGCATAGTGAGGTTGAAGTTGAAGCCACTTGGGGTCTTCATTTTCTAAGAATGATGATGAAACTAGAGCTGAAAAGTGACATTAAAACAAACAAACAAACCAGGTAGCCACGTTGTTGGAGTCTCATAGATGGATGGTGCAAAGTTAAGTAATATTCATGATTTTAAATGTGCAAATGGACGGATTTGTGTCCATGGAAAAGGGAACATGACGATCTTAAGGTTTCGATGGCAATCTATGAATTTCTTGAAAGAAAAGTAATTATGACCTCCGCACCAAACAACAAGTCGCGAGGAAATAATGTCAAACGCCGCTTAAAGCAAATCATAGAGTGGGGTTGTTGCTTTTGCTTCTGGTTTTGGTTTTGGTTTGGGGATAACTTGGGATCTCCCCCAACTTTAATCTAAACCTAAAGACTAAACCCACCTTTAATCTAAACCTAAAGACTAAACCCACCCTATGGTGGGACGGGCACTTAGGACCAAATTCCTAAATGCAACGGGAATCTCCAGTTGGCCCCGCTTTATGGCCCGTAAAGCGATGAGACCAGCAAGTGGGAGATGGCACGTGGCGCCTAATCCACACAGAATCCCGCACGGAACCAATAGGGGTCCCCGCTTCCGCAATGATTGCGGATGAACGGCATCCGATGAAGCGTGAGAGAAATCGACGGCTCAGGTAGTAGTACGGACTCCGGGCTAGAGTACCTTGTTGGGTGTGCGGCCACGTGTCGCGTGCGTGAATGCCAGGGCGGGTGTAAGCAGGGCCCGTGTGCTGCACTCCCACGTGCGAAAGCTCTGGCGGCAGGGCACAACGAGATGGTGGAGCCGGCTCCCTCGGACGATACGCAGACTCCGTGGACGTCGGCATTCAAGTGTACGTACTTCCGCCGATAAGATTTGCATCGATACTGCTGTCCAGGGTGGGACCCATGTCCATACAGAATCATGCTTTCGGTATTAAAATATAATCGATTTGCTCTTCTTTCCGGTGCACAGCCCATTGGAAAATAAAAGAATATTGTGCACTTCAAAATATAGGTTTAGACCTCATAGCGACCCCTCTCTCTCGTTCTCGGGGGTAGGGACATTCTACCCCACACCCCTCTCCCGACAATTCTATCATTCTCTTAAACGCCCATCTCCTTTTGTCCATGCTTGCTCTCTCAGTCCGGAATTACCTCCACTTTCATATAATGTTTTTATATAGTTTAGCACATCACCAAATGTCTTTATTTCCTTAATGTATTGAAATATAAACAGCGTTTAGGTTCCACAAAATGTTATATTGTCCATTCTAGGTCGAGGGATATTAAGGAAAATTTACTCTATCCATGACAATAGGTTAGGTTAATTGGAAATATCTCTATATATAAGGTTTTCTCTTTATCTTTTCATCTCACCTTCTCAAAAATTATATATAAAAAAAATGATAAAAAATCCTTTAATGATAATCAATGCATATTGCAACTAAATCACAAGATGACAATTGAATTCAAAGATCGGAGAGAAAAAAAAAAACCATTTTTAAACATCAAAAATTTAAAACCTTTGTTACCTAATGTTAATCCCTATATTTTCATACAATTCCCCGTCGTAGTTATATTGCTCGTTAGCTTACCTTTTCTCACATTCCTTGCCTTCTAAGATAGTGAGTTATATAATAGCTAATCATTTCAAGCACTTTTAAGTTTGCACGCTATATTAATTACTAGCTACAACTTGCATGTGCATTATGTTTCTTTAAAACATTTATAAAATAATTTAGGTTGTTCGACTATGAATTCTTTAATAAAAATAAAAGTTAAAATTATAATAACCATGTGTTATATGAGGTTTTATGAATTATTTCAACAATTCTTTCACAACTTTACAATTATGTATGATATCAGGAAATTAACAACTAAATATGTAATAGAAACTAAACCAATCTTATATGTTAAATAAGTCTACTTCGTAAATAATCCTTTTAATATTAATTATATTGATGTAACTCATGTATTATTTTTATTATTTATAAATTAAAAAAATAACCTTGCAACTTAATTTAAATTAAATTAACTTTTTAAATATTTTATTATAATTCATTTAAATCAATTTGACTTTCGTTACAAGTTTGTGTTACGGAGACCCTAGTTAACACATATTCAAAAACTCAACATTGTTAAAAGTTTGTGTTGACGGAGCCCTAATTAACACATATTCAAAAACTCAACACGAACCCAAATTTAGACTTTAAACGATTTAAACTCATTAAAAATATGTCGAGCAAACTTAATTAAATAATACACACCATTACCAAGTTATACATGTCATTTGTTTGTTTGAAATAAATAATTAATAATTATACGATAGACATCAGTATGAAAAGAAGATTTTCAAGAAAATATCAAATATTGCAAATGATATTGTGTCAACGAACACATCTAGATTTTAAACTTATAATTTAAAACTCTATCTTACTTATTTTCACACAATAAAAGTAGTATTTGCGAGTTGTTAAGGAGTTTGATTGATTTAAAGGAAAGAAACCGTACATTAAAAAATGGCACTGAATGTGTTGTCGTATTTGATAAATATCATGCCCAAACACCACTTGGAATTATATTAGACGCCAAATTCATCGACAGAAAACTCTTTTATATGTACATTATGTTTAGTTGGAATTATGTAGCGACCTCCCCTGCGCACTTATATCACCACGAGCATGGCGTGCACTAAGTTGTTCGTCGGACGAAGTCCGACGCGGCGTGTGAGGAGGCCGGGTCGGAGAAATAGAAGCAGGTATGTCCGGTTTTCCGGATTTCCTCTTGGCCGTATCAGTCCAATACTGGCGATGAACAATGGAGGGATGCATAAACATACCCATCAGCAGAGGCTTTTTCGATATAGTGGGAGCCCCCAACTTGCCACGACTCCTGCAATAAAAAATATTTAATTGCATTCATTGCATTTTTAACCACGAATCTCATGATAATGGAGTAAAACCTTTTCTATCTGTACCTGTCCTTTCTTTTCTCCAGAAATCTTTGCAGCGATGCTTTTCTTGTAATCGGACTCTCTGCATCGGAAACAACCAAATTATGTTCGGACGCCCAAATTTTGATAAATTTGGGTCAATTTTTTAGCTTCGTTTCATTCCGCATTGGGATACAATGGACGATACCTTTATGTATTGGACTGCTCATGACGGAAGAGCTCGCTACAGTTGCAAGAGGCGGCCCTACTCCGTGAATGAACGGCGTATTCGTAGGATTTGATGGATACGCCGCACGTACTGCGTTTTGTTGTGTATTTCGTGTGGACTGACACGTCGACGACGGAGGATAATTTCCGCTCCCGGCCAACAGCATTATTTCTTGTGCCTGCAAATATAGATCTTGAGAATTTTAAGCCTATATCATTGGAAATTTTAAGCACATCTTTACGGGAATCGAACTGTAAATCTGTAGATACCTTTTCTGCAGGCACATCGTCGTAGACATTAACATTTCCCGAGTAAAAAATGGTGAGCTGAGCTCCGGATTGCTGAGCAGATAAAGAGCTTAAGAAAACATTCTGCTGTGCTATGTGTCGGGGTTGGCTTGCTAATACTGGCAACTCTGTCTTCGCCAACCACTCCAAATTAAAAGTGTCTGAGTCTTTACTGGCGAAGACAACCTGAACAAACATTACAATGGAGACAGAAATGTTCAACTTTGAAATACCCAGCCAAATGAAAGACAATGCCAGCGTTTCTGCAGGTTTAAGCTCGATTAGACGACATTGTTTAAAAGAAAAAGCCTACCGAAGGACTTTCAGGCTGTGAACCGTAAAGCAAAGAAACGGACGCAGATTCCTTTAAGTTTTCATCCGGATTCGGCTGATTTGTTGCGGCCGACCTCTTTTCATCGTTCGGCCCGGATTCAAACAATTTCTTCAACGAGAGTACCTGCTGAATCGCCTGAGACTTGTTCCACGAAGGCCGTCGCATGCCTACAAAGAAATTTAAAATCTGTTATGCATAAATATTAAAACGATTTCTGAGCAAATGTCCGTCCGAATAAGCAATATTTAAGGTCTGAATTCAAATTATATATAATTTTGGCATCGGATCAGTGGTATTTCAAGCTCTATTTTCTATTTTAAGAGCTTCTAAGCAATTTATCCCTTTAAACCGTTTTCTGAAACGGCAAAAATTAGAAGATTCTACATGGCCTCACGGTATATAAAGCTTTAATTGAAAATTTTCCTATACGCTGTTATTGGCAATGTTCAGAGGTTAACACTGGAAAGGTTTAAAGAAAATTTAGAGGATTTAATTTTTTCTGTAAAAGCATTTTAGGACAAGGCAGGGCGTAAATACTGGCAAAAGTCAAGCCAAACGAAACAAAATCAAATCCACGAGAAGAACCGCCATTGATTCTGAGCTCAACCCAACGGAAAAAAGATTTTTGTCTCCGTAGACAAAGCCAAAACAGCCGCAGACCTTTACAAATACTTTAAATGTCGCGCTTAGGGCTCGATTACTAGATTACATTCATTTATATTCATATATTTACTCAGAGGAAAGCGTTATTTGAGGAGAAAGCAAAAGATTTTGGAAGCTACCTTTTTCTATCAAGTATCGCCGGCAGTCTTCCCTGGTGAGCTGCATAATGTCTTCATGGCTGAGATCTTCCAAGGGTTTCTCGAGGTTAGCTCTAGCGGGGAGTCTGTCCGCGCCTCCTCCTCCTCGCATTTCTGAAACCCGGCAACGACGATGACGTTGTTAAACGAGTTTTGCCAAAGAAAATAACAGAAGAGAAGAACAGAGAGACCAGATTTTCGTTTTATGGTCTATTTGTTTGGCTTCTTCGGAATCGGCAAAGTAAAATCGCTTCGATGAATATGTATTCATATACGTTATACGGTTCCAGCCGTATTTCTTCACACAAGTCTGAGGCAGTTGAAGTGGTCACATGCGTCGGGGCGAATCGCGACCCACTAGAAGGATAGATATGTCATAAATGCTTCTTATAGATCTTTTATTTAATTTAATTTAATTTAATTTAAATATATTAATGTTAAATAAAGGTCCAGATTGAATTTGACACGTGGAACGGTAAGAGATATAATGTAAAGAAAACTAGAGGAGTTCAAAAGTGCATCTCAAGAAATTGTTAAAAAGAATAGAAAAGGAAAGAAAATAAATTTCCAAGGAGGATAAAGCATTTAAAAATGGTCAATTCAATGAGATGAAGAACAATGCGGAAGTTCATGAAGTGAAAGATAATCCAATGGAGAATGTTGAGAGGCAATTTTAATATTCGAGATCGAAAATAAATGTGGGATGGTCACAAGGTCAAAAGACTCATTGGGCGTTGTAACATATAGTTCTACCATGTGAACTAGGAAGTTGGGTATGAGACCTCTTCCTATTAATGCAAGAGCTTTATGAGAAGGAAGTGATTAACATGTTACTTTTCCCATGTGAACTAGGAAGTTGGGTATGAGACCTCTTCCTATTAATGCAAGAGCTTTATGTGAAGGAAGTGATTAACATGTTATTTTTCTTACTAGGGAACTTGCATTTGGAAATATGATGATGGAGTTTGAACATCTCACAAAGGAAGAGGGTTAACCGTCTTTGGTCCTTATAAGCTATAAAAGTTTCGAGATAACCAATTGAATCTCTGAAAATATAATAAAAATGTTTTTTGATTTCATAGAAGGGAGAGCATTTAAAACCAAAGTGGTCCTCAATCTTAGGCTCTACGAGGAAAATCTAGCAAATATGATGCTCTTAAGGAACATGGTGGTCTGTTTCAATGTAAAGATGGTAGAAACAAACTTCAAGTTGAGCAAGAGGGCCCCTTAGGCTACACAACCACTAGAGTCTAGTGTATCCTAGGGGTTGGATGAACCCATCACTAATACAGAGATATACATTTGTGTAGTGTTGAAGCTTTGAAGACAATGACTCTCTAGGCTCAAACCATGTGTACCAGAGATGGCTTTGTAGATATTAAAACCAATCCATTTGTTTATCTCTCCCTTAAAGAGATTAAGGGTACCTAAAGAAAATCTAAGGTCTCAATATTAAGGCCAAAACATTGAAGCAATTGATGGGACCCTATATTTTCATGATTATATCACATTTTTCCTTTTATAGTTTCCTTTCACCATTCATTTTTCACCTTTTATAACCGTACCCATTTTGGCTTAGAAATCACTCAGGTACACTTTGTTTTGTCTAATTGACATTTTAATGAATTATGTAGTACATTTGGTAAAAATGGTGTTCTTTGTGTCTAACTTATAGATGAAGTTGCTACAAATTAGGTGTATAGCACAAAAGTCAAAGAAACGATACACTACAGAAGGAATAGATTGTTATGGATCCATGAGTATTACCACTAGCTAGGGATTCATGAATGATAGCTCCTACATCACCGATGCTATGAATCCTAATCATCAAGTTTGCCACTTGTTGCTTGCTATGAGTCCCCAAAGGTTGTGTTGTTGTTACCTAGTTGTCGCAAAACCATAGGTTATCAACGGAAGCCTCTATGTGATTTGAGAAATTCGCTATAAGGAAGTGATGATGACTCTGTGGGCTATGATTATGGCTATGACTACGAAGTATCTTCAAGCATATTTAAGTTTTTTATATTACAACAATTAATCTAGTTCCATAATTAGTTAAAGATATTGTGTTTTAATTATTGTTGTAATTGTTTTAAATAAGATGCTTTGTTTTATTTAATAGTTGTAACAAACTTAAAAAACCACTTGAATAATCTGTGATTCTCAAGTGTGTTATTACGTAAATGGAATTTAGTAAGTTTTTAAGTGGTTGACCCTCTCAAGGTGTCAGATCGCAAAGGGAAAAAAGTGTTGCAAGGCTTGCGTTTAAGGAATGCTTTAAAGCTTTAGTTGAGAGCAACATGGATTCAGCATTAGGTCAAAGATGCAAGGATGAGACATGCGATGCGATGAAGCATGACACAACAAGACTCCTTCCATGTGAATTTTTACGAGCCCAGAGAAGGTAAGCTTGGTGTTTTTTTCACGTTTAGGGAGTCTGAAAAAATGCTAAAAGAAGACTCAAAGGAGTTCATTTTTCGCAATTAGTCTAGTCAGTTCGAAAAAGGGTTAAACTTATACTGAAAAGATGTCTCTTCAATACCATTTTAACGAGTGTGTCTGAGACAAGGTCACTTGTCTATCTTTTCAATTTTAAGGAGTTTGAAAAGAGCTTAACTATGGACTGACATCCTTTTTCTAATTTTAGTCTCCTTAGCCCAAAAAAGTGTAAAATATAACTTAGGAGAACTCTCTCGGCGAGACAAGTCACCCGAGGCATACCTTTTTCCTGGATAATCTATTGGCCAAAAAAAGGGTTAAACTTATTCCAAATAGATGGTCTTTCTAGACCAATTAATGAATGTGAAAGGAACAAGGTCACTCGACGATCTTTTCATATTTAGGGAGTCTGAAAAGAGCTTAACTATGGACTTCGAGGGGGTTCATTTTTCGTAAGTAATCTCCAAGGCCCCAAAAAGAGATAAACCAAAACCAAGGAGAATGTTCATTTTTCGAAAATTTAGTCCCTTAGGCCTGAAAAAGGGTTAAAATTATGCCTGAGAATACTCTCCTAGCGAACTGAAGTTCCTAGGGCATACCTTTATTCATAAAATTAGTTGTCCGGACTAAAAAAGGGGTAAACTATCGTCGGAGAGATGTGCCTTCAAATTTGAGTTTGACGAGTGTGAAGGGCAACAAAATCGCTCGAAAATCTTTTCAATTTTAGAGAGTCTGAAAAGGGCTTAAAGAAGACTCCAGGGGAGCTTCTTTTCTTAAGTAATCCAAATGAGACTAAAAATAATAAATAAGTTTAAGTCAGCCTGAAATACAACAAACCATGCTCATAGGGAGTCCCTAGGGTATAGGCCAGAAAAAAAGATGAAGAAGAAAGATAAGGCTTCAACATAAAGCCGTGGCAGAACTAAAAGGACTCTTGTGCCTATGAAGTACTTCAGCATGGGCACCAAATGGAAAACAAGGCTCTAACTAGGATGCCCATGGAAGGAAGGCTCTACCACTTAAAGTACGACACACTTATCAGCAAGGAAGGTTAGTGTCACAATTCAATGGGGTCAATCCTAAGGAAAAGTGAACCAGGAAACGAATAATGAAAAAATGCAAGTAGGGAAAAACCTAACCTATATGCTAGTTTCGAGGTCAATACCTTTCAGAATAGATCGATACGATGAATACATGTCAAAGAAAAATGTCTCCAAGATCTTGCATATAAGGCCAATAACACTCATCCAGAAGTTAATAAATCCAATATAGATAGAAACTTCGGAAACTAAGAGGTGCTACTGAATACAAAACTTGAAAAAAAAAACCTGGACTGTACAATATGTACAAGGTACCACACAACCTTACGACTCATGTGTGGTAGTAGTTCAGGTAGAGCCCGTTGCTAGGCTTTGACCAAGAGTCTCTTCGATAGTCAACCTGAAAAGTCTCCCAAAAGAGAAGAAAACACAAACCATGGTGTAATTCTTCCTACTGTATAGAAAGAGTAGTCATGGCTTCAAGGATAGCCTCATCCGAAGGCAATTAAAAATCCGAGAAATCACACGAACGAGGAGGGTCGATAGTCCCAAAGGGTGAAGCAAACTCGCCCTATACCATATGATGATGAAGGTTCTGGCCAAGACTAACAGAGTCTATTAGCGAAGAATCATAAGCACGAGGGCTTGAGGATCTATAAACGGTGAGATCAGACTCAAAAGGAGACTCGAGATCACTTGGACCAAGAGGGAGAAGAAAGGGTTCCCATGCCCCCAAAGGATAAACCAAAGGATCAATTGCTGAGACCAAGTCTCGAGAAGGAAAACATGAGTGAACAAGTTCCTGCTCAGGAGCAACTAAACATCGAGGATAAGACGCCACATAATTAATCTGTGGTGGGTTAGAGTCTACAGGAACACTAGGAACATATAAATGGGCGGCCTGAACTAACGTCGAATTAGGATGGTGATTATTAGATGCCAACTGATCGATAGTGACAATGCTTCCATTGTGAGGGAAATGCATCACCTGAAAGAGCATAGACACCACAATGTTCATATCATATACATAATCACGCCCAAGAAGCATATTGAAATATAATGGGCCTTGCACCAGTATAGCATCGACAAGGACAGTCTTCCCACCTAATGAGATAGGCAACTGAGGAAGAATCCTCAAATATTTACTAGGACGTTTGTCAAAATCCAACAACTCATGCGAAGTAGTCACAAGCTCGAGAGAACCCAAAGCTTGCCAAGCCAAGGAGGATAAAATACTTGCGGAGGCTCCTTCATCTACAATACATCGGTAAATGCTTTTTGAATTAACTTCAACCCTTATTTGAAAAGGTGCAGAAGAAGGAAGGCGAGGCTCAACAAGGTCATTCGAATCAAAGTAAACCATCCTAGGACTTGGAGGGGGTGTGCTCGAAGTGAGCAGAAATCCCCCTTGTTTTGAAAGTAGTAAACTAGAAATGCAAAAAACATAGTCGGTAGACACATCACTCCCCAAGAGAAGAGTGAGATCAGCCAAATATTGCATCGGCATGACCACTTTGGTAGACTCTACACTCTCCAAGAGAAGAGTGGGATCAGTTGAATATTGCATCAACGTGACCACTTTGGTAGACTCGACACTCTCCAAGAGAAGAGTGGGATCAGCTAAAGATTGCATCGGCGTGACAACTTTGGTAGACTCGAAACTCTCCAAGAGAAGAGTGGGATGAATCGAAAATTGCATCGACACGACCACTTCCTCAACCACTGGTTGAATAGGCTGTGAGACAACATGGTCTGAAGGCACATCACCCCCCAAAAGAGGAGTGGGATCGATCGAATATTCCATCAGCATGACCACTTTATCAACCAACGGTTGAATAGGCTGCGAGGAAACATCAGAAGACTCAGAATCAAAAGAGCTTGCAGACATGGACCACAATCTTTGTGCCTATGGAAGGCTAGGGAATAAATGAGTAAGGTGATCTCCCTTAAAAATATTACAAGGGAACTTAGGCTTACATCCTATCCGTTTAGGTTTCTCAACATAATTAATTCCCCCAACATGACTAAGAGTGGCTAGTTGCTTGTCCCCAACATGACTAGTAGAGGTTGTTGACATATCACTCGTATGACTCGCATTGACGAGACTTGTGCCGCCATCATGACTTGCAGTGGTTGGTTTCACATCTCCAAAATGACTTGCAGAGGTTAGTGATTGGTTGATAACATGACTCGCAGAGGCTACATACCTATCGCCAGTATGACTAGTAGTGACTGGACCTTTTCCCCCAGCATGACTTGTAGAGGCTGGGTGTTTTTCCTCGACATGAATTATATAGGTTGTTGACCTATCTCCAACATGACTAACAAAGGTTGGTTTTTTTCCCCCAGCATGACTTACAGAGGCTGGGTGATGGTTTTCAACATGACTTGCAGAGGTCGACGACCTATCTCCAACATGACTCGCAGAGGTTGGTGATTTCTTCTTCCTAGTCTTCCTTTTTATATTTCGTTTACACTTCTGGTTACTAGTAGCTAGACTTTCACCAGAGACGGTAGAATGAGGAGGAGAAGACTTTGTTGAAGAAGGAACATCAACATGATGCCCATGACATAAGGTGCTTAACTGAGAAGCGTCAAGAGAATTTGAGACATTTGGAATGGTACCCAACCAAACCGGTAGTCCCACATTCAACCCAGTAATGTACAACGTGGCCATCAAAGGGACACCAACATTTCCAAAGAAAGGAAAAGCACACGAGTCCCCTTGCAAAGGGGTTCCTGTAAGTTTTAAACCTGCGAAGTAAAGCAATGCATATATATTCTTAAGCAATACATAAATTAATCAATGGCTCATACACAGAATACACAGAGATCTTTACCGGAAACCCTCAACCGGGAAAACCTTTCTTTTTCATTATATCGAATTTCACCATTCGCCATACAATATATACAATGTTTTTAGGTATTCCGTAGATACCAAAACCCTAATCCCTTAATCCGGGATTAATCTACAAATCAGCTAAAAATAGCAAAATCCGCTAAAAATAGCAAAAGGATCGTCAGACGCAGTCGTCGTATCTGACGCACCCACACACACACACATGCAAAGAATATAACACATACCCAACATTCTCCCACTTGTTGTTTTCTTTGCATCCAGGGGTCCAGGGGATTATATAGTCAACAATCCAGGGCA
>ML792052.1:23504-38055 GCA_009831015.1 Picea engelmannii
TTAGTAGTTTTAAATGTGTTGTAGCAAGTAATACGTTAATCATTCATTAGTTAATGGTTTAATGCAACAAGTCTTATACCACTAATTTGTTAGTATAAATCATCAACTATGTTTTCTCATTATTGTTCATAGTGCATTGTTTTTCAGTTTAGTAGAATTGGATTTCTAGATAGATGATAATATCATGGTTAAAGTGTCCAACTAGCTAACTAATCCCTAAGCCTTGCATATACTTCGCATGATACCTAACAAGATTTACAATCCCTGGGTTGACAATTAAGTGGACTAATAAACTAGATGCCTTGTTAGGAATTAATAGGGTATATATAGTAGACCTATCATTTTTGGCATCTTTTTCAGGGAGGTGTCAAAATAATTTGGGAGTTTTTATTTAATTGAAATATATAACACATGGTAAGGGGATTTTCATTGTAGGAATAGTTGACATCCATCTCTATAACATCTCATATGAAGTGTTTTTACATTTAGTTAGAAGCATATACATGCATGAATAGAACTAGAAATCCAAGAGCACAAGCATATGGTACAATAAGAGCCACTCGAGGTACTAACTAGTTTTTAGGTAGAACTTCAAGGAGAGGGAGTTTAGGGATAAGAATCCATACTCAACAAAGATGAATTCCACTCCTAAATATGTACTAGAAATTTCCCCTGCAACGAAGGCATAGTTTAATCTTCCCACTAAATAACTAGTATATACAGAAGAGTTGACTAGTGGGAAGCTTGATTCAAATTCAAATTCTCAACATAATCTAGTTCACGAACCCATATACTCTAAATAATCAATTTATTCTTGAGAATCAAGAGCACTGGAGACACCATCTCTTATGGAACCTCTGCTCACCACCATGACAAAAGAAGGAATTGGTTATAATTAGGGTGACACTATCACTTTTTATTTTCCAATCAAATACCCTGGAGATGAAGCACCCATGAAAAATGTTTCTCCATTGGCTCTACCTAATTTTAATGGTCTATCTAGTGAAGACCCAAATACCTTTATTTTTTATTTTGACATCCTTTGCATAAGTTATGATTATACCACAAATGCTCAAAAGCGGAAATTTTTTCCTGCCACATTGAAGAATGCAACACTCCACTAGTTCATGGGACTTGGTGGGTAGAGCACCCATACATGGGATGACATGAAACAAGCTTTCCTAAATAAATATCAAGACTACTACAAGGTGAAAGACCTTCGTGAACAAATCTTCAAGATGACTCAGAAAGAGGACGAGAGATTGGAGGACTACATGGAGAGATTCCAATATAATTTGCAAAGATCCAAATAAAAAAAAGTGGACAATGACACTTTGCAGACTATCTTGATCAAAGGTATAAGAGATGAATGCCTAAACCTTTTGAATTTGATGGGAGGAGGTGAAATTTTCTAAGTAGAATATGATAAAACCTGTGAGTTGTATAAAAGATACTCACAAGGGACTTCAAAACATGGAAAAGGTCCTCGAGATGTTGCTACCATAATTACCAAATAATCTGAAGGAGGAGCCACTTGCGTTGAAATCGATAATTTGTTGGAAAATTTTAAAACTAATATTCTTAGCTCTTTAAAATCATAGTTTGGCTCATTGTAGGTTAAGAAGAAGCAAGAAGAAGTTGAGAAAAATCCATATTTTTTTATCAAAATGAAAAAAAGAAGCATCTGTTAAGGGAGTGTCCATTGAATAATGTTGAATTCTATAGCATTTGTGAGAAACATCATACACCAAAAAATTCCCCTCTTTGCTTGAATAAAAATCTTTTTACTAAGGAACTAATGAAGAGACTACGCAAATTTTGTTTCATTGCCCAAAAATGACCATAGCCACCACAATCACCAGGTATGGTTCAAGGCCCTTATCAGTTCTATAATCCTTTTCGGATTAACAAACAAATGTAATATCCTTCTAAATCTTGGTACCCTTACATGTCTTGGCCACAATATCCACCACAACCAACCCAAAATTATTCATGGCCACAGGGATGACGAGGTTCTTATTTTTGGACCCAACAACAACAAGTTGCTCCACAATTTCTCCAACATCAATTCCAATTACCTCAGTGGTAACATCAATTAAAATTGTCCACTATTAATCCTCTATTAGGACCACAACTACTTATGCAACCCACTCCTAATCCAGATAATTAAAAAAACTCAATCCACTTACACTACTCAGTTGTTTGGTTTTCCTGCTTGTTTTATATCCCCTGTTGATTGTAAAGAAATCCAATTAAGGTCAGGGATGATTCTCAATAATTGAACTACTCCAATTATCTTAGAGGAGGGAAAGGAGGAAGTTCAAAACTAGACAAGAAACCAAACCATAGAAAATCAATCCACCAATCATTCTCCAAATACTCCATAGGTTACTTTACCTAAAATTTCATGTTATCCATACTCCAAGAATGCACCACTTCCTCCCTGTCCAGAGAGGTTAAGTATTGATAAATCCCTTACCTAACCTGAATTTGACTTCCTTGGGGAGTTGAAGAATGTATGTGTTAAAATCCCATTATTTCAAACCATCAAATATGTACTTATTTATGCCAAAATTGTTCAAAAAATGTGTCTAAATAAATTGAATAGGAGGAGGAAGCATCCTCCAACTGTCTAGGTCATTGTTCAACTTGCAGATTTAATTCTTGGAAAATTGTTTACTACTAAGTATAAATATCCTAGTAGTCCTATTGTTGATGTTTACATGAACAATATATGTATTCCTAATACCTTAATTGATTTAGGGGTGTTGGCATAGGGGTAGACCCAGAGTTCAACGCTTCAATAACGCACCAACAAAACTACCAGCCCTTTCGGCAACACCTTCAAAGGAGACGAAGTCTCACCCGAGGTAGAGGCAGGGGGGTTATAGGACTCAGGTTTTTGTAACCAATATGGGACATAGATCTGTGATTACAACACTTCACAGGGTACTTAGGAATAACATATATTAATTCATTAGCTTTATTCACATCGCAGATCAAACCCTAAGTATAGATCGATGCAATAAAAATAACAAAATATACATCACACTTAGCATCAGAAGTTATATCTAACACATTCAACATAAACAAAACACTAAACATTCATAGATCTATCTATCATTGATAACATTCAATGCACTAAGAAAATCTATAGCATAAATATCACAACACAAAGAAAACCATCAATTCATGATATACGTGGTTCACCCCAGTGTGGGGCTACATCCACCAACTACTTCTTCTTTATTAGTCTTCAATATGTTACATTCGTCTCCTCCTATGCATTAAGCCACAGATCCAACTTTCACACTGGACAGGTGATCTGCACACTACGCACCAGATCCACCTTCCCAAAATCAGGTCAAGGCACAGAGCCAACTCCTCTATGAGGCATAGATCCTTACATACACGGTCTATTGCACAAAGAAACTCAGAACTACTTGCCTCTCGCACTTAGCTAGATACTACTACTTTTCTTGCACTAAGCACACTTCTATGTCTCTACATAACATTCCTTCCTATATATACTTTTACATCCCTTACAACAAGGCCTAATCATAGGTAAACCCATGGGTCAACATCCCAAAACCCTAATACAAAAACCCTAATGAACCCCTTGCTAGGTCCACAAAATAAGTGAGATCCTATGATCTCAACTCCACTTGGGCGCTCCATCTTCGACCATCCTGTCGAAGTCCAAAATTGGTCAAACACGACCAATGTTTCCTCAAAACTTGGTCGAGGAAAAAACTCACCTGTGACTTGTCCCGAGTCACTCAGATTTGGAAAACACTACTTCGAAGGTCTCGAGCTTAGCTTGAGCTGCCTCGACCTGCTGCTTCACCTGAACCTCCTGCTCAATGAGCTCCTAGAGTACTTTTTCGATAACAGGCCCTTCCAGGCGATGTTCCACTGCCGCAACCACTTGGTCTAGCTGCGAGCCTTGTCTTTCGATCTCTTCAAACACCGTGCGGGCTTTCTTCTACACCAGTTGTATCCTCTGTGTGACTTCCATGACTCTTCCTTGGATGGTAGTAATCTGTTGCTGGACCACGCGTTTTTCTTGTGATCTCTTCATTCTCTCGACCATAGTGAGTGACTTCATTTGCGCTTGAACTGTCAGTGCCTGTTGTTGTGCCTCCTGTAGCTGCGCTTCCAAATTCCTAAGCTCTGGTTCTTTCATGAGGTGTTCGTAGGTTTGCGTTCTTATGTTGCTTAGTTGCTTGCATTCTGAGGTGAGGATTCTGATTCTTTCCACTGCGCTCTTAGCGGCTTCCTCCCTTTGATCGCACACTTCCTGCGGAGTGCTAGGTACTGCTTGAAGCTCCAAATCCATTACCCTTTCTTGGAGCTGTTGGATGGCCTCAACGAGCTTCGTCACTTGGACCTCAATTGCCTCATGTTCTTCCTGTGCCAAGCCTAACACAGAGTGAAGTGTTCTACTCACTACTTCCTTGACTGTAGTTTGATTTGCAAGCAGCTGGTCCTTTTCCCTCTGCATCTTCGCCTTGTCTTCCTCGAGCATCACCCGTAACTCTTCCTTCTCATTTTCATAAGCGGTCACACAGTACCGTGCAACTCATAGTTGCTCCAAAATTTATTCTTTCTCTTTCTTCAGGGCTTCTGTGGCCTATTCCTTTTCTTCTTGGACTCGTTGAAGCTGAGTCTCTGTTGCATCTACCAATCTATGGAGTTGGGTTGGTTCATCCCCCAACTTTGTAGTCTCCGACAAAGAGGGTGCAGTAGGTACCGTGCGGATAACTTGAATAGCTCATTGTATCTCCTTCAACTCCTTCTCAACCCGTACATACAACTCTTCTTGCTTCACGCCATATCTCCTTCAGCTCCTTCTTTGCCTCTACATTACATTCCTTCCTATATATACTTTTACATCCCTTACAACAAGGCCTAATCATGGGTAAACCCATGGGCGAACATCCCAAAACCCTAATACAAAAACCCTAATGAACCCCTTTCTAGGTCCACAAAATAAGTGAGATCCCACGATCTCAGATCCTCTTGGGCGCTCCATCTTCGACCAGCCTGTCGAAGTCCAAAAGTAGTCAAACCCGACCAATGTTTCCTCAAAACTTGGTCGAGGGAAAAACTCACCTGTGACTTGTCCCGAGTCACTCAGATCTGGGAAACATTGCTTCAAAGGCCTCAATCTTAGCTCGAGCTTCCTCGATATGCTACTTCACCTGAGCCTCCTACTCAGCGAGCTCCTGGAGTACTTGTTAGGTAACATGCCCTTTCAGGTGATGTTCCACTATTGCAACCACTTGGTCTAGCTGCAAGCCTTGTCTTTCAATCTCTTCAAACACTGTGCGAGCTTTTTCCTACACTGGTTGTAGCCTCTGTGTGAATTCCATGACTCTTCCCTGGATGGCAGTAATCTACTACTAGATCGCGCGTTGTTCTTGTGATCTGTTCATTCTATCGACCATAGTGAGTGACTTCAACTACGCTTGAACTGTCAGTGCCTATTGTTGCACCTCATGTAGCTGCGCTTCCAACTTCCTAAGCTCTGGGTATTTCGTGAGGCATTCATAGGTCTACGTGCTTCTGTTGCCTAGATGATTGCATTCTGAGGCAAGGATTCTGATTCTTTCCACTATGCTCTTAGCAACTTCCTCACTCTGATTGCGCACTTCCTATAGAGTGCTAGGTACTGCTTGAAGCTCCAACTCCATTACCCTTTCTTGGAGCTGTTGGATGGCCTCAATGAGCCTCATCATTTGGACCTCAACTGCCTCATGTTCCTCCTATGCCAAGCCTAGCACAGAGCGAAGTGTTCTGCTCACTACTTCCTTGACCATAGTCTGATATGCAAGAAACTAGTACTTTTCCCTCTGCATCTTCTCCTTGTCTTCCTTGAGCATCACCCGTAACTCATCCGTCTCATTTTCATAAGCAGTCACACAGTACCGCACAACTAGTAGTTGATCCAAAATTTCTTCTTTCTCTTTCTTCAGTGCTTCTATGGCTTGTTCCTTTTCTTCTTGGACTTGCTGAAGCCAAGCCTCTATTGCATCTACCAATCTACGGAGTTGGGATGGTTCATCCCCCAACTCTGTAGTCTCCGACAAGGAGGGTGCAGTAGGTATTGTGTGGGTAACTTGAATGGCTCGTTATATCTCCTTCAACTCCTTCTCAACTCTTACATACAACTCTTCTTGCTTCGCGCCATATCTCTGTAAGAGGTATTCAAACGCATCCTCCATTGCTCTGCGGACTAGACTAATGTCATCCTCTATGAGCGTAGCCTCTAGTTGGGGCTTACTTGCGCAGGTCTTCTTTCTTGTTGAGGGTTTTTGGGAAGAACCATTCCTCTTCTTCAATGTTTTTTTCTCGGTAGGGGGGTCCTTCGGTGGTGTAGCTTCTCCTTCTCCTTTCTTTTCTCCTTCTTCCCCTCCTCCTTCTTGATTTACTTTGTCTCCTCCTCCTCCTATGGGCACACCAGGCCCACTTTCCTCTGAGTTGTTGTCCTCTTCGTCAGTATCTATGTCTTGGAATTCCTCCTTTTTCTTCTTCTTCTTCACGCTAGTCTGTCCGTCATGCTCGACCCAGGTGACTAAGGGGATTTTGATGATGTCAGGGTCAGAGAGTTCTGCATCATCGACCGATACAAGGAACTCTGCCAACCATTCCTTGGTGATCTCCTCCATATCTTCGTCGGTCAACTTATAGTAGGACAGTGATATAAATGAAATGTCAATCTGTGTGAAACTTAGCTAATGGACTGTACTGGTGCAGTGTTCATGGATTCATGCGAGGGAACGATTCTATGGCAACCTTCAGCTACTGATATTAGGCGTGTAACACTTTGTTTAACTGCCACTGCTTTGACATGTCGCTCGTGTACCATAGAGTGGAGAAATTTGCGGCCAATGGTTCCAAAGGTTCTATCTTCGAGAAGGCAGCTCCTTCCGACATTTTCCAAGCGAAAAATGTGATCAACACTAGCAACAAGCTGAAATGGAACTCGTATCCTTGATCCTACACTTTGCGATAGTATTTCTCGAGCTCGTTGATGAGGTAGCTCGCCCAGTTCATTTGCATCCCCTCCACACACTTCCTTGCGAGGTCCACCATGAACCCGGTGACCTGCGTGGGGTGGTTCTTTCTGACGATTTTTCTAGCTATAAGTTGGAAAGCAAGGTGCACTGCTCCATCCTAGATAGAGGCTACCTTGTAGCCTCGCTTTCCCTTATAAACTTCACTGTATACCTCCTTTATGTTCTCTGCCATGGAGCAATCTAAAGTCTTCCCTGGGTAGAACTATTGAGGGTCGGGTCCCTGCATGCTCAGTCCTGTGATCAGGTGGATCAGTGTCGGATCCACAACAATGCACTTGTTGAGCCATAGATATCCTCCATAATAACACGACAAGAGGAGTTTAACACAAGCGTTAACCTCCTAATGTCGGCCAAAGTGAGGGATCTTCATCACATTGAGTATCGTGGAGTGCATGAGCTCCTTAATCCATGCCTGAGAGACTATGCATGGCTTCTTCCCAGTCATCTTCATCAAATATCTGTGAGGCACGAGCATCGCGTAGTTCTTTCTGTCATCGAGATTGAAATCAATGTTCTTCAATGCTAGGATCTGTCCCAACTGGATTCCTTCTATGCATATCCCCTTTGGGATGTATGCGGTGATCAATATATACTCAAAGTCTCGTGGAATGTTTTCGCGGTTAACCGCGCCAACCAAAGGTGGGATGTAATTTGATAAGATCGATGGGATCTGCTTCGCATTAGCCAGATCATCGTGATGCTTACTTCGCTTATCAGTAGCAGGGTTGGCACATTTCAAGCGATGTCTAGTCGAAGGGGAAGCCTGCAGTCCCCTGGTCAAAGATGCCTATACTCCCTTGGACATACCTTTATCATCCATAAACTTCTTCATAACTTCTTCAACGAATTTATCTAGCTCGGTGCACTTGGCCAACATTCTCACGTTTAACAAATAAGTCAGGATAGGTGGTCGGATAGTGGGGTAAACAACAAATGGTGAGGTTTGATAGCACAGTTCGACACACACAATCACTTCATTTCCTATTTTAGATAATCATGGGTAGAAAAAAGTGGTCCCGACACAACGTCTGACGGGTTAAATAAGAAAGAGTCATAACAGATTCCTCCAATGGACATGAATTCCTCAATCAATACGAATCAATCTATTGTGGCATGGTCTCAACGTCCCAAACATGGTCTCTTCACCCATAAATGTGTTTTCTAGCCGTTCGGAGTGTTTTTCTAATGGTCGGGGCACCTCCAACGGTCATATAGCTTCACCATGACAAAGTCCCATTCTGCATGGTTTTGCTAGTCCGGCAAGGTTCAAATCCTACAAGTCTGCCTCCTGCGAAGTCCTCTCTATAACTTCATGTAGCTTTTCCAACTTAGCATTCTTCTTACTCAGCTTCCTTTCCTTCTTTCCTGTGATCTGATTCTCTGGATTCCTCTTTCTATTCTTATTCTTATCTTCTCCTAGTGTGGTAGCTTCGTGTTGCTGATGTGCTCTCAAAGGTTTTGAAGTTAATATCCCTTCTCTTATTATTTCCTGGGTGGATATGCTTTTTTCTTGCATAGATAGGTTCTTCAATCCTTCTTGTTTTATTTCAACCTCGATAGCTAATTCTATTGCGTTCTTTTGTTTCGACTCAACTTCTCATTCTTATATCAGTCGATCTATTTTTTGAGCTATGAGATCCCTTAGTTCTTTCTTTTTCTTTTTTGTAGCTTCTTCCTTTGCTTTCCTTCTGATATGATCCTCCTTGATCCAAATATTTCCTAACAAAAAAGGAAAAGGGGCGATGTTCTCAACAAACCTAATAACTTCAAATTCTTCTTCTGTCAATGTTCCATGGATGATAACAGGTATATTAGTAACTCTTCGACATAGGGTTATCATCTTTCCTTTGAACAAGCCTATTCTTCCCAACGAAGGTACCTTAGTAGGCTTCCCCAAGATTTCCCAAGTGCTTTTTGTCATAATATTCACTTGTGTTTCCTCATCCAGGACACAGTCTATGTCAAAGTCTCCTATTCTTGTATCTATGCGTTGTTTTTCTTTCAAGATCTCTGGTAAACTGTTATATTTGTGATTATTCATTGCTTCTTTTAACTGTACTAACATAGTTTGAGCTTTCTTTGATTCTTTCTCTTTATGATTCTCTAGTATGCTCTTATTCTCTTGGCTCATATTCATTTGTTCAACTTTAGAAATCATCCTTGGACAGTCTTCAACTTCACGACCAACAACTTTACAACATAGACAAATAGGACCTGTACCAGGGAATTCCTTAGCATGATGTCACGGTCTTCTGTAGTTATAACATAATTTCAATCCTGTGTTTCTCTTGTAAGTTCCCCAACTTCTCCTGTACTGCGCACGAGGATCACAGTGCTGGACCTACAATCTGCAAGAATTCTTTCTAGGTTCCTGCATCCTTTCATTAGTCCAAAAATTCTTTCTATGCATAGGAATAACACATCTTTCTCTAGTTCTATCAAATTTATTCAGATCAAATCTTTCTTCTAATTGTACCCTAGCTTTCAGGCTAGGACATAATCTATCAAAAATACCTAGATTCATGCTTTCGAAACAAAAATTTCTACTTATCTTACTCTATCAAAGCACAAAACTTTACCTTTTTCAAGATCTTACCTCTTTTCTTCAGATCAGGTTCCTTTCTTAGCACAGAGGTTCAAAAGTCAATGCACATAGCTTCTCTTCAGTTTCCAACAACAAAACCATTTGTTGGCACAGGGGAAAACCCAGGGTTCAACGCTTCAAAAACGTACCAGCAAAACCCTAACTACTAGCCCTTTTGGCAACACCTGTGAAGCAGGCAAAGTCTCACCCGAGGTAGAGGCAGGGGGGGTTACAGGACTCAAGTGTCTGTAACCAAGATGGGACGCAGATCTGTGACTACAACACTTCGCAGGGTACTTAGGAACAACATATATTAATTCATTAGCTTTATTCACATCATAGATCAAACCCTAAGTATAGGTATACGCAGTAACAATAACAAAATATACATCGCACTTAGCATCAAAAGTTAGATCTAATACATTCAACATAAATAAAGTACTAAGCATTCATAGATCTATCTATCATTCATAACATTCAATGCACTAAGAAAATATACAACATAAATATCACAACACAAAGAAAACCATCAACACATGATAATACGTGGTTCACCCTAGTGTGGGGCTACGTCCACCAACTACTTCGTCTTCTTTATTATTCTTCAATATGTTACATTCGTCTCCTCCTGTGCACTAATCCATAGAGCCAAGATTTGCCCTTGACAAGTGATCTCCGCACTGCACACCAGATCCACCTTCCCAAAATCAGGTCAAGGCACAGAGCCAACTCCTCTATGAGGCACAGAGCCTTACATACATGGTATGTTGCACAAAGCAACTCTGAACTACTTGCCTCTCGCACTTAGCTAGATACTACTACTTCGCTTGCACTAAGCACACTTCTTTGCCTCTACATTACATTACTTCCTATATATACTTTTACATCCCTTACAACAAGGCCTAATCATGGGTAAACCCCATGGGCCGACATCCTGTTGACGGGCGTAAGTGATACACCGTCAACTAGAAGGTCAGATCCGGACTGGGGTTGTCTAATTAACCCAAGTTGTTTGGTATAAATTGACTCGACAGGTTTAATGGCTCCATTAGCCAACTAAATTCCTAAAAACAATAAAAGAAATAAACTAATCTAAAGCTATGATACTAACACTCTATATGCTAATTACAAGTGTTCAAATAGAAACGTGAATATATACAAATGATTATAAACAATCTATATAAAGTTTGCAAGGTTTACTTGAAATCTTGCGAAATGAATGTTCATAATAGCGTTTCTAACTAAGATAAAGAAATAACATAAATCTTTTTGTCTTTTGAATGTTTAAAGATTTTAAACTAAAAAACACTAAGCACATACAATTGAAACAACGCCACATAATAGTAAAAGCTAATTAATTGAAACATTGTTTCATTAATAAATAATTTAATTAAATAACACATATCTAGCCTGTAGCTGATCAACGAAATTGAGCATATCTTTCTATGTTGTTTGGGCTCCTGCTTGTCCTTCTTTTAAGGTAAACCTATAACAGAACAATACTAGTACTTCCAGAATAAATTCAAAGAAGTGTTTGATATATGGAGTAAATTAATAATAGCAGAAAGACAACTAATTAAAAATACTGTGATCTTAAGATAATCAATATTTAAGAACGAAAGAAAACTCAATTCCGAGTATTGATATTATCCATCATTTAACATTAGAAATAAATTCAATAATAATCAAATGCTCGATTGATCACACATACAAAATGGAACGACAAATTATGGACAACATCTGAATATTTAACAATATGAAACACCATATGATGACAAGGCTAAAGCTAAATCAACCACAATAATATCTCATAATACAAAGGTAGTAGGAGATCAAAATGGAATAAGCATCACATAGGTCTAAAGCCAACAATGAAGTGCTTTCCCATAAAAATTCCCAAAATCACATGTCCATACTGTAGTTCATCCAAAAGTTGTCCTTACTACTAAGCATCAATCACTATTTAAACTTGTCTTGGATTAACAACCTCTTATCATGCAAGATAGAGGGTAATCTAGAAAAATAGATTGTTTTACAAAAATAGTATAACAAGGAAACACTCCTTTTGGAGTTTGTTTATCAAAATTAATTACATAAATGACATAGTTTTATCAACAAAAAAGAGAAATTACTAAACTATACAGTGCATGATCCATGATTACTTCTCCTTGTGAATACCATCATAATTGTTATTTTCCTGAAAATGACAAAACGAAATTGAATTTTAGAAAACAATACAAACTAACATTTAGAAATAGTCTGGCTACATAATTGTTAGATTCTGTAGCTAGTCTTATATTAACAAGGAAAATCAAAATAAATCTATCTATTTGACTTTTACAACATAATCAAATCAAAGAAAATCAAAACCATTTTTATCATTTTAGAGATTAAACAATGAAGGGCCTGATAATTCTGAGTTAATGATAGCATTGAAATTTGTTGTGTTCTTGATAATAAAACTACCGGCTCGTTTGGGCCTTTTACTTGCCCGATATTCGCATGCCTTCGATTCTTGATTTTCCCTTTCAAGCAAGGAGTTTTGAGCTGCCAAATTTTTTAACTGTGCCTGTAAATATGGTATGTCTCTGTAGTATCGTTCTACCCAGTCAAGAAAATTCTCCCAGTGTACAGGTGTTATAGCAAGAAGAGGTTTAGTGTAATCTCCAATGGGTGCTTTGGTCTTTTCTATAGCTTGCTTCAAATTATGGCTTATTCCAGTGAAGCCTTCTTGATTTTTTAGGAACGTAGGTAGTTCAAAAACAAAATCGCATTGTAGAGCTTTAATACTGGTTTCATTTCCGAGACACTGGTTATCCACATCTTCTTGGGAAAGAAATTCATTGATCTCATCATCGATCAAGTGATCATCGACCTCGATCACTGAGATCGATCTCATATGATTTTGTTGTTGATTGCTCAGACTCCTGGAAATTAACCTGCCTGGTCTCTTGTTTACAAAACTCAAATTTGAGTTACCCTGTTTATTCTTTTTGTGATTTTTCTTAACAGTTGGTTTGTCAATAAAACCTTGATTCGATTCAATAGTAGGAGCAGGAGAAACCCTCTCTTTTAATACATCTATTACCTCCTCTAACGATTTTCTGGGCACGAAATTATATCATGGCTCTCTTCCCAAAGGGTTTTACATAGCAACAAAGTTTGGTTTAGTGGATGCTTGGTCTCCATCTGGATCAACACTTTGATTTTCAACGGTAGGGTTACAGGGACTAGGGTTCATATTTAAATGCAAAGGCAATTCTACTATGTTCTCGGGTCGGGTGAAGTTATTCCTACACAGGAAATCTTCCCAGGTATCCTCGGTTTGAGCTAGATGCGACAACAAGAAAATCTGAATAAGCCCATGGTGGAAGAGGCTAGACATGGGGTTTAAACTCTATTTTTGATAACACTTAGAAATTTTATGGAGGCTCATCAACATATAGAAAGGCATATTTAGCTTGAACCCTAGGAAAATCATCAACAGGCGGATGTGATATAAAAACACTAAGCCATAACTACCCTCGCAAGTTATGAACTGTTTAAGAATTAGAAGTAGGTCGTGCCATTGGGGTCTTAAGAGAGTAATAGGTGTACCTTTAGGGCAGCATGTCGATTTCCTAGAGACCATGAATAGACTCCAAGGCACGCCTTCTAGCTTGGCATTTTTGAACCATTTTTTCCCCTCCCATGATAGTCCTGTAGCTCGTTCTATAGAATCCTTAGTTACTTCGAATTGCAGATCGCCAATTTTGGATTTAGAGCCATCAAACGATTGAAAAAAATCATGTGCAAATGCTAGGTTATAACCCTCAAACTTTCGGATGAAAATTCCCCAACCACGTGCCTGTAAATCACTTATGGAATCTTCGTGGGCGAGAAGAGCTTGAGAGCCATTAGGTTCAATTCGAACCACGGGAGCCATGGTTGTTATCAAATAGAAACAGTAAGAGTAACAAGAGGTGGGTCTCGCTTTCCAACACACAAGAAGTAGGAAGAGGTTTGTGAAATCGGGAGATGCCCGATGCCTTAGGACTCAGGAGTTTATCATACTTGGCAATCCGAGTTTTGGGTGAGGCAAGAACCAGAGGATGCGCAAACTTGTGAAACACTCTACACAATGAAGATTAAACCCAAACCACTATCAACTACCTGTTCGAATAATGAATGAAAGTCTTAAATGTCCAGGACAATAGGATGATGTGGAATTGTGAGTACATCAGTCTTGTACTAGGGTGATAGGATAGCGATATGACTGGTAAGAGAAAGATGTTGATTAAGGTTGGTTGTCATTGATGTCAACCCTTGAAGAAAGCCCCATAGCACAAAGGTTTGGGTAATGGACCCAATATTTTTTGATGTAAATATGACTCATTATTATTTTTTCATGGTTAATAATAAGTAAATATGGATGAACTCCAAAGTGGCCCCCTTATGGTGAAAGCCCTCATGGGAAGACGCTTTGCGAAGTAAGAGAACCCATGCTTAATTTTGGAATAATGAGATGAAGGACAATGAATTTTTTAGGGAAACTATCCTAGATGGATAATGCTTGTCATTCCATTTTCGGTGGTATGTGGAACGTAACATAACTTTTCACGGTTAGATATTTATGTCCATGAGAAGTTGGAGATCCTAGGTTTGGGTAATGGACCCAAGTTTGTTTGATGGGTAACGGTATGAGTTATGATATATTTTCAGATAATACTATTCTATATGGATAGTACATGTCATGCCATTTCTGGTGGTATGTGAAATGTCACATAACTCCTCACGGTTTGAGAGTTATGGCCTTACAAAGTTGGAGGACCCTCATATGTCATCTAGAAGCCCCAAAAGGTCAAAGTAGTCAAAGTGGTTTAAGAGATTTTTAAAGGATAAATAA
>ML792052.1:45162-60110 GCA_009831015.1 Picea engelmannii
ACTTTCTACGGGAACAGGTTGCAGAAAAGAACATCAGAGTTGAGTATGTGGGCACAAAAGAACAAGTGGCAGACATATTTACAAAACCACTTCCATGGGAAGCCTTTGAATATCTTCACCAAAGACTTGGAGTTATTTCTACTCCAAAATGAATTCTTTTTGAATACTTATCTTATATGTCTTAGATGTACACGAGGAAGCACCATAAGAAAACAATTCAGTCAGGGGGAGCAACCCCGGATGGAAAGATACCTTTTCCATTGATGAAAAAGGGGGAGAGATTTATCAGATGCAGAGGACAGAGGCATGGTTCTAGGGGGAGAATATTTATCAGATGCATAGGACAGAGGCATGGTTCTAGGGGGAGCATGAGTGATATGATTTCATTATTGCATCAGAGTGTTGCCATCAATTCCAAAGGGGGAGATTGTTGATTAAGGTTGGTTGTCATTGATGTCAATCCTTGAAGAAATCCCCATAGCACAAAGGTTTGGGTAATGGACCCAATATTGTTTGATGTAAATATGACCCAATAAGAAGTAAATATGGATGAACTCCAAAGTGGTCCCCTTATGGTGAAAACCCTCATGGGAAGACACTTTGCGGAGTAAGAGAACTCATGATTAATTGTGGAATAATGAGATGAAGGACAATGAATTTGTCAGGGAAACTATCCTAGATGGATAATTCTTGTCATGCCATTTTTGGTGGTATGTGGAACGTAACATAACTCCTCACGGTTAGAGAGTTATGGCCATGAGAAGTTGGAGACCCTAGGTTTGGGTAATGGACCCAAGTTTGTTTGATGGGTAACAGTATGCGTCATGCCATTTCTGGTGGTATGTGGAACGTCACATAACTCCTCATGGTTTGAGAGTTATGGCCTTACGAAGTTGGAGGACCCTCATATGTCATCTAGAAGCCCCAAAAGGTCAAAGTAGTCAAAGTGGTTTAAGAGATTTTTAAAGGATAAATAATAAAGTGAAGTGATGAGTGTATTATAATTCAAATTGAATACAAAATAAATTATTTCAATAATAATTTTAATGGATAAATTAGAAGTGGGTTAACCCTAAAATAAGGAAAGTCGACCAAGTGACCTAAAATATGTTTTTAAGGAAGCTACTTGGAGAGTATAAATAAGAGGCAAGGCTCTCTCATTTAATACACACTTGAGAATATTGAATATCAATAGGTTTCTGAGGTAACCAAGTATATCTAAACCGGAATTCTGAGTGAAGGTAAAGAAAAGAAGGCCGAAATGCAAGGAAGGATAAATTCTTTTGATGGTGCTATCTAATGTATGTTATTTACAGGTCATCTCACCATTTTTGCTATAATTGTTTTTATATAATTATTCAGACCATGAAATTGCTATTCTATTGAGAAAACATATCCAAGTATCTATGGTAAAAAATTCATCTTATGGGTAGTTGTATTTTGGGAGTTACACTCTATGGAAAATAGGGTTTGTGGCTAGTCCCGAAACTAGTCAAAAACAACAGTTTCGGGTAAACATGTCGTAACTTCTTCATAATAGATCCAAATTTAGTGAGACAAAATGTTTTGGTTAGGGTAAAATCTTTAGTATTTTGTGTAACATTTTCATATCAATTCAAAAAATATTCCATGCAGGGCACGCTCTACAAGGTCGCTCTCTAGAATAATCCAGAATTCAGCAAGGTATGCCATTTTGTTATAACTCCTTTTTTGAGAGGTTCCAAGTAGTGAAACTTGGAAGAATTGCATAAACCACATTGAAGAACATTGTGTATCAGTTTCGTATATTTATACATTACAGGTACAAAGTTATGATTACTTCAAGTTAGGGTTGTTGACTAATCCAAAACTGGGCATGTGAGAGTAAAGAAAAGTTTGATGAAAATGCTAATCTCTTGTTGTTAAAGTTAAGGAAGGTTTGCAGGAATGTGATCATATACACCAGGTCTATTATAGAGCTACAAATCATATTTAGATGATGAAATTGATGAGGGATTTTGGTTGAGTTACATGTTGAGTACATGGTTGAGACAAGTAGTTGATGAGTTGGCACATACATGAGGTGTATAGTTGATGTTGTTGGTTGATTATTAGTTGACACATGATTGGTACATACTTGGTACATGGTTGGATGAACTTGTTTATGGTATAGGTTGATTCCAAGTTGTTTGGTACAGGTTGGTGCATGGTTGATGCACTTGTTTATGGTACAGGTTGATTACAGGTTGAGGTATAGGTTGATGCATGGTTCATATTTATTGGTACAGATTTACAATGATATATCTAACAGTGATAGTGTGACAGTGGTTCCATCATTCTACTTCTACTTCAGGGTGGCAGGATGGGGCAAGGACAGGTGGTTGTAGCCACCTTCCGGTTGTAGACAGAGAATTGGGGAGTTGGAGCTTCCCTCAGGTTGTAGCCTAAGAAAATAGGGGTTTGGAGCTTTCTTCCAGTTGCAGCTGGAAAACAAAGGAAGTTGGTGTTTCCAATGAATGTAATTCTTCAAGACATATAATAAAAAATATTCTGTGGTTTTCTCCCGATTTGGGTTTCCACGTAAAACATTGGTGTACTATGTATGTATGTGATTGTTTATTTCTTACTGCTCATTATTGGATAATAATTCTACATTGTTATAATAATTGAAGAAAAAATATTATAATTATGCTATTACTGAGTCACCCCCCCTCTCAATAATCCAATAAATGAATCATATAAATTTTAATCCAAGGTTCTGCGCAAATAGGCATATCAAATATCAAAAGCATATAGTTAACCATAGATATGACCAAGTCATATTTCCCATAGTGAATCAAATTGTGGCAATGGATCAATCAATAAGATTACAAACTTTAAGACTTATAAATATATAGGTCCCCTTGAGGTGTAATCTCTTTAGCAAAAGAAAGGAAGAAACCACAAACTGCAAAATGATTATCCAAGCCAAACTTTTGTTTTAATTTCATGCTTGCAGTCATGAAATTAAACAAAAAACGATAAATTTAAATGAAACGCTCTTATAATCAGCTAGGCCAATGAATCTCCTCGAAACCAGAAGACAGAAACATTTGTAATGTAAGGAGAAGCTACAATTTTTTTTTATCCCTTGGTGATGACTTTTTATTATGATAAAATTTGATAGAATTGTTGGTTGCCAACAATGGCGACATGCTGGGCGAAGAAGTTATCTCCGCATCAGCAGAAATTTATATCAGGGGCACAAATGGAATAAATTTTAGAGACAGTTAACGATAGATCAAGAATTTTGACAATAACTCAGAAAAATCACACTGTCATATTATTGGATGCATTTATGTCCGAAATTGTAATCCGGTGTCTTGTTTAGACCACATGTGTAGCAATGTTTATACATATGACTTCGATATCATTGGCAGGGCCTCTGCTGCCAGTAAGCATCCATAGCCTCGACAGGGATTTCATTTAACCCACTCTAGTACCTCTATCCCATCCAAGAGTCATCCATTTATGATAAAAGCATCATGATACCTAATCAATTTTAAGAACAAACCTGAGGATCTTCGAAAACCTGGCATGCTTCGCTGCCAACAGGCCTATTCAGAACCCGACAAAGTTGCCTTGGTATCATGTGTGCATTTACCTACTTCCAGCAGACCTGTTCAGTGTCCCGGTGGGTTTACTCATAATTCCCACACATTATAATGCTTCCAACTCTCTAAAAATTGTTTATAAATTTCCAGAAACTTCATGATATTTAAGAGAGCAGGGTGATACTGAAGATCTCATAGTCTGATAATGAAAGGATTGATCATTTGAGAGTTATTTTTCTGTTATGATGATTTTCATCATGATTTGGACAGTTAGATTTCTGTTAAGAAATCATCTCTAGGATGGGGAAGCACATTGAGTTGTTCTCATTAAAACAGTGACGACGTTAGAAGTTTGTTAAGGATAATCGTATCTTCCTGTGATTTTAATGAGAAACCAGAAACAATAAATAGACATAAACTTACTTCTGCTGATATGAGTTTAGAACTTACTGTTCAGGTGCTTGAAATGTTATCAATTACTGCTAATGAATAAAAATTCTGATTCCCTTCAACAAATGAATGGTGATTCAGACATAATCATTTAAAAAAAAATCAAAATCAAGCAAAATGAAAATAACCAAAATCAAAACAGAAAAGAAAATTAAAATTATTTACAAAAGGGTGGATCTGAAATCATCAAGCGAAATATATCTTGAGAGCCTTTCCATTCACTAGGAAAGTGTCTGACTGTCCCTCCAAGTTATGCAGACGAAAAGAACTAGGACCCAATTTTTCAGAAATTACAAACGGTCCCAGCCATAGGTTTTGGAACTTGGTATGTTCTCCCTTACCCTAGTGTGCTTTGTCCCACTTGAGAACCAAATCCCCAACATCAAAGTTCATATCAGATGCTGAACTTGCATCAAAACATCTCTTCACAATTTGTTGGTGCTGATCAAGTTTTTGTTTTTCTTGCGTTCTTACCTCTTCTAATTTTAATAAATAATTTATTCGGTTTTCCAGAGGAGAACATTCCTCTTCTTGAATTTTATATGATAATTGTAGAGAGGGAAGTAAGACATGTGGGGGGAGGATGGATTCTCTTCCATAAACAAGGAAGAAATGAGAATTACCAATGGAGGCCTTTGGAGTTACTCTATTAACCCAAAGTGCTTTGGACAATGCATTGTGCCAATTCTTGTGGTTTTATGAAATTGTCCTTTTTATAATCTTGATTAAATTCTTACTCATCGACTCGGCTAGACCGTTCCCTTGAGGTTAGTAGCTGGCATAATACTTCAGTTTAATCCCTTTTTCAAGAGCGCAAACATTCATATCTAGGGAAGAGAAATACAAAGCATTGTAAAAAACCAGACATTCAGGAATTATGAATCGAGTGATGATATGGGAGTTCAGAAATGACACTACTTGATTGGTGTTGACCACTTTTAAAGGTAAATCTTCAGACCATCTTGTAAAATAGTCTGTTGCTATGAGGATTTACTTGTGTTGTTGCAAGGAAGGGGGATTGATTGGTCCTATAATGTCTAGGCCCCATTGCTAAAAAGGTGCATCTACGGTAACATGTTGCAAAGGAAAAGTTGTCTTTTTCACCCATCCCGGAGCCTTTTGACATATTATACACTTGCGGGACAATGTATGGGCATATTTAAACAAGGTAGGGAAATAGTATCCAACCCTTAGCAGTTTGTGGGCAGTGGTATCTCCACCAAAATGAGTATCCAACCCTTAGCAGTTTGTGGGCAGTGGTATCTCCACCAAAATGACCACCGACATCACTGGAATGAATTTCAACCAACACTTTTTCAGACTCCTTTTTTTCTAAACAATGCAGAAAAAGCACCATCAAAGTTCTTTCGAAATAATATATCATTGATTAATTGGAAAGATGCAGATTTAATTCTAAGTGCTCTTCTGTTTTTGGGATCAAGATTGTGAGGAACAGTTCCATGCAAAAAATAAAACCTGATATTCTCATACCATGAATTGGGCATAGTTTGTGCACAACTGATCTATTTTTCGTTATGCTGATTTACAGTTGATGTATTTATTTGACTTTCTAATTCCTCAACTGAATCAACCACTAGTTTACAAAGGCCTTGACCTCTAACAATCTGGGCAGGGGTTATTTCAAGATCATATTCCTGGAGTGATGTCATCCAATTTTCCCTTTTCTCACCCAACTCTTTTTGTACTAACATATTTCTTACAGTGGGGTAAGAAACGACAACTTTGGTCCTGGATTTCAATAGGTAAGACCTGAAGTGTTTGACTACTTCAAAGACAACATAAACCTACTGATCTACCACAGGGTAATTAAGTTCTTCTCCTTTAAAAATAGGGCTCATGAAGGCAATGGGTATCTCGTTTCTTTCAACATTTTTTTGTGTAAGCACAACAACATAGGATCTGTCAGATGCAAAAGTGTATAGAGTGAAATCCTGAGAAAAATCGGGACTCATAAGGGAAGGTGCTTATATTATGGATTTTCTAATTGAATCGAAAGATTGAATTTTTTGTGGTCCCCATATGTACAAAACATCCTTTTTAATTATATTTTGTAGAGGTCTAAACATTTCAAAGAAAGTTGGGACAAATTGTTTGACAAAATTAATCTTACCCAAAAGGATTGCATGGCCTTTTTGGAAGAAGGAGGAGGAAGTTTAGCAATGGCTTGGGTTTTCTTAGGATCAATAATAATTCCATCTTTAGACACTATAAACCCAAGCAATTTTACTTGTTCTACTGCAAAGACTGATTTTTTGGGATTGAGAGATACGTCGAACTTGTGGCATCGTTCTAACACAACCCTAAGGTGAGACAAGTGATCTTTCTTTCTTTTTGAAAAGACAGTGACATCATCAAGATAGAACACAACTGACTGGTTAATGAGGCCACGAAAAACAATATCCATTGGTCTCTGAAAAGTGGCACTGGCATTTATCAGTCCAAAAGGCATTTTCCTGTAGGCGTAAGTGCCCCATGGGGTACAAAAGGTGGTTTTAAGCTGGTCTGAAGGAGACATAAGGACTTGGTTGTATCTCGAAAAACCATCTAATAATTATAGTATTTCAAAACCAGATACTTGTTGTAGGATTTGTTCCATTGGTGGAACATAGTGGTTGTCTTTATCAGATGCTCGATTTAAATTTTGAAAATCGACGCAAAGTCAAATTTCACCACTTTTCTTCCTTACAAGGACTAAGTTAGACACCCATTGAGTATGCCTTACCAAAAAAATTATCTTTGCAGTTAGTAATTTATTCCGTTCATTTTTAATAGTAGGTTCCAATTTAGGATGCATTTTCCTCAATTTTTGTTGGAAGGGCCGAGTCTGGGGTTTCATAGGGATTACATGCTGTATGATGTTCAGGTCGAAATTTTTTAAGTTGTCGTACGTCCAAGCGAATATATATTTAAATTGTTTAAATAATTTTATAAAAGCAGATATTTCCTGTTTAGAACATCCCTTTCCCAGATTAATATTTTGAGGATTATCTTGTGTTCCTAAATTTATGGTTTCGTAGAGCAAAGAGGAACTGTTAGTTTTGCAATTGACTACCCCTCTAAACTTGTCATGTAGGTCATAAAATTTATCCAATCTCACAATAGATTTGAGGATAGAGTTTACCAGTTCGGATAATGATTCTGGAGATCGAGGATCGGATATTACTGTGAAATCTCAGAGATTCTTGTCGTGAGTGCCTTCATCAATATCTGCATCCTGGAAGGTGTCTTCCATATGCAAAAAGTTGATGATCTGCTGATCAACATCAAATACTCTCCAATTTGTGATGTTGTCCGAAATCGATGGCTTGAATAACAATTCGACTGAGAACGCATTAGGAGAAAGACCTTCAGGGGGAAACAATCTAGAAGAAACATTGGCTAGTAAATCAGCTTTTGAATTACTCATCCTAGGAATGGAATTTATATGAAATGATAGAAATTTGTGCATCAAACCCCATACCTTGGTTTGGTATTTCTTCCGATGCGGTGAAAAACAATGTATTGAATTTCTTACTTGTTTGACTACTATTTCTGAATCACCAAATACTACCAAATTTTGCACGTCCATGTCCAGTGCCTTCCTAAGTCCCTGCAGAAGTGCTTCGTACTCGACTATGTTGTTAGTACATTCAAACTCTAATCGACAAACAATACAATTTTTATTACCTGTAGGATCAATGAGCACACAACCAACACCTGCCCCTTCTCGGGATTTGGATCCATCAAAATACAAGGACCATATTTGTGCATCATTTGTGACATTCGAGGTATTTGGAAAAACTGGTGTCAGAGTATAGGCTATTACTTCAGATTGTTGTTTTGGATCAGTGATAGAGGAAATTTCGGTCATGAAGTTACCAAAAAAGGTATTCATTCCATGTGTTTCCATTGAATTTGTGGTGGTAACGAAAGGCTCATTTGGGTCATTCAGATCTGTCACGGTATGCTTAAGGTAACATTCTATGTTTATTCTGATCTTGTTGGGCTGTCCATTTTCTGGTAGCCACAAAAGAGACCAGTCTGTAGAAAAATAACTGTGTAGCTGTTCTGACCAATCTCTGCTTAAAAACATACCATAAACTTCAGGGATGTCAACAAAAATAATATTGATTACCTGATGAACTTTGGGATTGGATGATAATCTAATCAGCACATTTTTAAGTTCACCGATAACTTTGACATTCGTTCGATCTAGCTGAATGATTTTTAAATCAAAAGGTTTTACTTCTACATTAATTTTCTGGCATACAAACAGAGGCATCAAATTTGATGATGCACCAGAGTCAACCGTACAGTTATGTACATTCCTATTAAAAATTTCAAAAGTCAAATAAAAAGGGGGCACATTTTTTCGTGCGGAAACAATAAAATTCTGCTGATTTTTTATTGTTGTTCCTGAAACAGTTTTATCTAAGTTTCCTGCAGTTTTTTTTAATAAGTCCCTTTTGTCTTGATTTTCATATGTATTTTTACTTGAGACATTTTTAGCTGTGTTTAAGTCAATTTCTGCTGATTTTTTGCTGCTAACATCATTCTTTTTACTGTTTTTAGCAATGCTTTGAAGCATTTTCTACAAAATAAGAGGAAATTTCAGCAATTCAAAAACCTAAATATTTGCCCTTAATTTTTTCAGATCTTCAATTAAATCGTACTCTAAAACTGTGGCAACTAGATTTTGTCTAGTTTCGGTTTGCTTTGGTTGTTTTGAAACACATTTTTACTTGTTTCGGGTGGAGACTTGTTTTGTGTTTTACTTCTAGTGTTGCAGGGGTGGACAGTTTCAAAATTTGCTTGGAAAATACTGTTCGACAAGTGCCCGAAAATGGGAGCAGATGAGTCTTCCTCTTCTGGCACCTCTTCCTCAACTCTATCCTCAGAATTTTCAAGAGGAACAAAAACATAATTTTCATTCGCTTCCAATATCGTTTGCAAAGCATACTGTAAACTTTCAAAATTTAGACCTTCTGTGGTCGAGTTTGGCCAGTTTGGAGGGAAAGGTTTTCTAAAAGGAGGTTTGAAACTTCCTTTACTTGTAGATGCCTCCTCGATGGATATTTACAAGTCAACGACCTGATTGGACAATTTCTAGAAAGCTTTCTGCAAGCTCTCCAAGTCTAATGTTTCTTATTGATTTTTAGGTTGAGGAGGCCTAGCGAGAATTTCTATTTTCTTCTTAGAAGACGAAGTTGTTTTAGCTTCACTACTTACATTATCTTTTAAGATCAATATATCTTTCTCAATTTGACTTTCCTCCTCAAAAGATTCTAACAACATGTTCTTTTTGGACCTTTTAACCCATATGGCTATGTTGTTATGCATGGCCTTCGTATAATATGCAACAATTAAGTTTTCTACAGGCATAAAATCTGCAGGGATTTTGTTTTTTAGTGTTAGGAACCTCTGGTTAAAGTCTTTAAATTTTTATTTAAGGTTCATATTTAAGCTAGAGAGTTCCATTACCAAGAATTCTGGAGATTTATCATCCCCGATTTTTTCTAGGAAACAAGTTTCAAACTTGTCCCAAGAGACGATGGTGTGAGGTTGTTGGGAAAAATACCAGGTTGAGGCATTCCCCTCAAAAGTGTAAGGAAATAATCTGCACACGAGATCTTCATGTTCGACACTCTCGAGTCTAACAGCTAGCATAAATTTCTTGATGTGATCCTCTGTTGATTGCTTCAAATCTGGATCAAATTTGGGCAACCATTTCTCTGGATGTTTAGGTAATGGGTGTTGGGGTCCAGGTACAACCACGACATCTTGATCGAGCCAAGGTATGGAAGTATTATTTTGGTTTTCCATGGGAGTTGGTGGAGTCAAAAGTTGATATACCGGATCCACCAACACCAGGGATAAGTGCTTCAACAGGATTGGTAATATTACCACCTAAAGGGTTTTCGGGTAGACCAGTGCCTTGAAATTGTTCTTGAAGATTTATAAAATCAAGGGGTTGATTGATTTGTCTATTGGGTTGTCTAATACAAGATAAGGTACTTTGAGTTCTTTTGAGTGACTAACGGACAATTTCTTGGACGTTAATCCCTTGAGGAATTGGTGTTGCTGGTTCCACAGGAATATCAGGGGTATCGTTTGAGGTAGTAGTTGTTTCAAGTGTAACTTTGGTGTCTGAGAGACTACGCATTATGATAGGAGTACGAGTGTGTAGGGGAGTCTTACGACCTCCACGTGCCATCAATTAATCTCAGGATCTCCTTTTAGCACCATTTTTTGATGGGCATAAGTGACACACCATCAACTAGAAGGTCATATCCGGACCAGGGTTATGTAATTAACCCAAGACATATGGTATAAACTGACCCAACGAGTTAAATGGCTTCGTTAACCAACTAAATTCCTAAAAACAATAAAAGAAATAAACTAATCTAAAGCTATGATCCTAACACTCTATACGCTAATTACAAGTGTTCAAATAGAAACGTGAATATATACAAATGATTATAAACAATCTATAGACAGTTTGCAAGGTTTACTTGAAATCTTGTGAAATGAATGTTCATAATAGCGTTTCTAACTAAGATAAAGAAAGAACATAAATCTTTTTGTCTTTTGAATGTTTAAAGATTTTAAACTAAAAAACACTAAGAAAATACAACTGAAACAACGAAACATAACAGTCAAAGCTAATTAATGCAATCATTGTTTCATTAATAAATAATTTAATTAAATAAGACACATCTAACCTGTAGCTGACCAACGAAATTGAGCTTATCTTTCTGTGTTGTTTGGGCTCCTACCTGTCTTTCTTTTAAGGGAAACCTATAACAAAACAATACTAGTACTTCCAGAATAAATTCAAAGAAGTGTTTGATATTTGGAGTAAATTAATAATAGTAGAAAGACAACTAATTAAAAATACCGTGATCTTAAGATAATCAATATTTAAGAATGAAAGAAAACTCAATTCCGAGTATTGATATTATCCATCATTTAACATTAGAAATAAATTCAATAATAATCAAATGATCGATTGATCACACATACAAAATGTAATGACAAATTATGGATAACATCTGAATATATAACAATATGAAACACCACATGATGACAAGGCTAAAGCTAAATCAACCATAATAGTATCTCATAATACAGAGGTAGTAGAAGATCACAATGGAATAAGCATCACACAGGTCTAAAGCCAACAATGAATTGCTTTCCCATAACAATTCCCAAAATCACATGTCCATACTGTAGTTCAGCCAAAATTTGTCCTTGCTACTAAACAATAATCACTATTTAAACTTGTCTTGGATTAACAACCTCTTATCATGCAAGATAGAGGGTAATCCAGAAAAATAGATTGCTTTACAAAAATAGTATAACAAGGAAACACTCCTGTAGGAGTTTGTTTATCAAAATTAATTACATAAATGACATAGTTTTATCAACAAAAAAGAGAAATTACTAAACTATACAACGCATGATCCATGATTACTTCTCCTTGTGAATAACATCATAACTGTTATTTTCTTGAAAATGACAAAACGAAATTGAATTTTAGAAAAAAATACAAACTAACATTTAGAAATAGACTCGCTATAGAATCGTGAGATTTTGTAGCTAGTCTTATATTAACAAGGAAAATCAAAATAAATCTATCTATTTGACTTTTACAACAGAATCAAATCAAAGAAAATCAAAACCATTTTTACCATTTTAGAGATTAAACAATGAAGGGTCTGAAAATTATGAGTTAATGATAGCATTGAAATTTGTTGCGTTCTTGATAATCACACTACAGGCTCGTTTGGGTCTTTTACTTGCCCGATTTGCTCATGCCTTCAATTCTTTATTTTCCCTTTCAAGTAAGGCGTTTCGAGCTGCCAAATGTTTTAACTGTGCCTGCAAATATGGTATATCTCTGTGGAATCATTCTACCCAGTCAAGAAAATTCTCGCAATGTACAAGTGCTATAGTAGGTAGAGGTTGAGTGTACTCTGCAATGGGTGCTTTGGTATTTTCTGTAGCTTGCTTCAAATCATGGCTTATGCTAGCGAGTCCTTCTTGATTTTTTAGGAATGAAGGTAGTTCAAAAACAAAATCGTATTGTATAGTTTCACTACCGGTTTCATTTTCGAGACACTGGTTATCCACATATTCTTGGGCAATAAATTCATTGATCTCATCATCGGTCAAGTGATCATTGACCTCGATCACTGAGATCGAGCTCACATGATCTTGCTGTCGATTTCTCAGAATCCTGTAAATTAACTTGCCTGGTCTCTTGTTTACAAAACTCAAATCCAAGTTACCCTGTTTCTTCTTTTTGCAATTTTTCTTAATAGTTGGTTTGTCAATAAAACCATGATTCGGATCAACAGTAGGAGCAGGAGAAACCCTCTCTTTTAATACATCTATTACCTCCTCTAATGATTTTCTGGGCACAAAATTATATCGTGGCTCTTTTCCCAAAGGGTTTTGCATAGCAACAGAGTTTGGTTCAGTGGACGCATGGTCTCCATGTGGATCAACACTTTGATTTTCGGCGGTAGGGTTACAGGGACTAGGGTTCATATTTAAATGCATAGGCGGTTCTACTATGTTCTCAGGTAGGGTGAAGTTATTCCTACATAGGAAATCTTCCCAGGTATCCCCGGTTTGAGCTAGATTTGACAACAGTAGAATCTGAATAAGCCCATGGTGGAAGAGGCTAGAAAGAGGGTTTAAACTCTATTTCTAATAATGCTTAGACATTTAGCTTGAACCCTAGGAAAATCATCAACATGCAGATGTGATATAAAAACACTAAGCCATACCTACCCTCACAAGTTATGAATTGTTTAAGAATTAGAAGCAGGTCGTTCCATCAGGGTTTTAAGAGAGTAATAGGTGTACCTTTAGGGAAGCATGTCGATTTCCTAGAGACCATGAACAAATTCCAAGGCATGCCTTCTAGATTGGGTTTTTGAACCATTTTTTTCCATCCTGTGACGGTCCTGTAGCTTGTTCTATAGAATCCTCAGTTACTTCGAATTTCAAATCCCCAATTTTGGCTTTAGAGTCATCAAACGATTGAGAAAAATCCCATGCAACTTCCAGGTTATAACCCTCAAAATTTCGGATGAAAATGTCCCAACCATGTTCCTATAAATCTCTTATGGCATCGTCATGGGCGAGAAAGGATTGAGATCCATTAGGTTCAATTTGAACCACGGGAGCCATGGTTGCTATGAAATAGACACAGTAAGAGAAACGAGAGGCGGGTCTCACTTTCCAACACAAAAGTAGTAGGAAGAGGTCTGTGAAATTGGGAGAGGTCTAATGCCTTAGGAATCGGGAGGTTATCATACCTGGAAATCCAAGTTTTCGGTGAGGCAAGAACCAGAGGACGCGCAAACTTGTGAAACACTCTGTGCAATGAAGATTAAACCCAAACCACTATTAGTTGCCTATTCGAATAATGAATGAGATTCTTAAATGTGCAGGACAATAGGATGATGTGGAATTGCGAGTACATCAGTCTTGTACCAGGGTGATAGGATAGTGATATGAATGGTAAGAGAAAGAAGCATATAAATTTTAATCCAAGGTTCTGCGCAAATAGGCATATCAAATAAAAAAAAATATAGTTAACCATAGATATGACCAAGTCATATTTCCCATAGTGAATCAAATTGTGGCAATGGATCAATAAATAAGCTTACAAACTTTAAGACTTATAAACATATAGGTCCCCTTGAGGTGTAATCTCTTTAGCAAAAGAAAGGAAGAAACCACAAACTGCAAAATGATTACCCAAGCCAAACTTTTGTTTTAATTTCATTCTTGCATTCATAAAATTAAACAAAAAATGATAAATTTAAACGAAACACTCTTATAATCAGCTAGGCCAATGAATCTCCTGGAAACCAAAAGACAGAAACATTTGTAATATAAGGAGGGGGCAACTATAGAAAATTTTTATCCCTTGGTGATGACTTTTTATTATGATAAAATTTGACAGAATTGCTGGCTGCCAACACATCCCAAAACCCTGATACAAAAATCCTAATGAACCCCTTGTTGGGTCCACAAAATAAGTGAGATCCCACAATCTCATCTCCGCCTGGGTGCTCCATCTTCCACCAGCCCGTCGAAGTCCAAAAGTGGTCAAACCCGACCAATGTTTCCTCAAAACTTAGTCGAGGGCCAACAGGGGGTTTCCATAAATTTTATGACTAGGAAAACCATGGGAAAACTTAAATTAACCAATTTACGACGAACTCCTACAATGATCCAAATCACTGGCCAATCCACTGTCAAACCTGAGGGTATCTTAGAGTTTGTATTTATCTCCATATATTCTTGGGAATATCTAGTAGACTTTATGGTTTTGTAACCAAAATCTAATTTTTGGGGTTACTCCTTAATTTTAGACAAGCCATGGTTAGTGATAGTCAATGCCTATATTGGTTGTAGAACCCGAGACATGATTATTTCCCATGGAAACTCTACTAAAAAACTCACTCTATATCCTCATGCCAAACCAAACTTGGACCAAGAAATGTCCATGCGGGTAGGAGATGGGGACAATGATGATAATGATATCCAACATTTTCTTATGGTTGATTTAACTCTTTCTTTTAAAGATAAAGTTGATGATTATGTCTTTTGCGATGCCATAATTGATCTTGATTCCTGCACTAGTAATGTTATGCAAATGTTTTTGGAAGAACATCGAACATCTATTGTAAATATGAATATGAATCTATGTCTGCTTATCTATACCTTCCATCCCCAACAACAACCATACCTGTAGAAATCAGTCTAGAAAAAACACTCAATATTAGTCCTAGAATGGAAAATATGCAAAAGAAACATCTCTTTGAGTTGTTACAAAAGCATGTTGATGCATTTGCATGCTAATATACTTACATGAAGGGATTCCATCTCTCTCTCTCTCTCTCT
>ML792052.1:60174-78588 GCA_009831015.1 Picea engelmannii
TAGGGAATTGTTTTTACTTGTTTGACAACCCCAATGCCGAATGAACCCTGCAATGCATGAGATAGTGAAAGAGAATTTACAAAAAATATTAAATGTGAATTCCATATATCCCATATCTGATAGTTAATGGGTATCACCCCTTGTCATAGTTCCTAAAAATAATGGGAAATGAAACATTTGTGTAGACTACAGAGAGTTGAACAAAGCTACTTCCAAAGACCATTTTCCTCTACCTTTCATTGATCAAGTCTTAGATACCTTAGTAGAAAAGAAGTATTTTTCTTTCCTTGATGGGTTTAGTAGATACAACCAAATTCAATTAGCCCCTGAGAATCAAGGAAAATCTACTTTTACCTACCCATGGGAAACCTTTGCTTACCAAGTATTTTCCTTTGGACTTTGTAATGCACCTACCACATTTCAACATGATGACTTGGTATATTTTCATATTTGATACATGATTGTGTAAAAGTCTATATGAATGACTTCACATTTTATGGTAACACCTTTGATGAATCCTTGGCTAATTTAGAGAAAGTATTCATTCGATGCAAGGAAACAAACTTATACCTTAGCCATGAAAAATGATATGTTATTAACTTAAGGAACTCTTTTTGGGACATCATATTTCACCTATTGGAATCAAAGTGGATCCAACAAAAATCTAAGCAATATCCAATCTTTATATCCCAAAATTGCAAAAGAATGTTCAAAGCTTCTTAGGATATGCTAGTTATTACTATCATTTCATTGAAAACTATACTAAAATTGCATCTCTTATGTTTGCATTACTCTCTAAAGATGTATAATTTATTTGGACTAACTAGTGTAACACTACTTTTAAAACTTTAAAAGAAAATTTGTCTATGGCACCAGTTTTAAGGGGACCAAATTGGTCCTTACCATTCTATATATATACGAAAACTTCAAAAAGGTATATTTGAATGGTTCTTGCATAGAAATAAGAGTAGAAGATTTAGGTAATTTATTTCATCAGTAAGAATATAATCCTTGTAGAACTGAATTAAAAAGTGACTAAAAAGGTATTTCTTATGGTAGTATATTCTATTAATAAATTTTGGCACTACATTATTGGACATCCTGCATTTGTACATATTGATCACTTTATCATTTTCCATTTAATGATCAAACCAATTGTTACCAGTAGAATAACTAGATGGTCATTATTGTTGCAAGAATTTTATATCACCATCGTTCATAGGTCGGAAAAAGAAAATGTTGTTGCATATTTTCTTTCCATAATTACCAGTGAAGGTAAAGCTATTCGTGTAGAAGATACTTTTACCGATTACATCTATTCGCTTTATCTACTAACACACCATGGTTTGTAGATATTGTTAACTATTTGGCTACATGAAAGATTCTGCCACATCTCTCACCAAAGGAAAGACAAAAAATTATCAAAAAAAGTGCAATGTCTTCCTGAGTTCAAAGATAGTTCTTTTTCACATGGCCAGATCTCATAATCCAATGTTTTGTTTGAGAGGATGAGGTTTATGACATCCTAAAGGATTTTCATTATGAATCTTGTGGGGGAACTTTGTTAATAAAATGACTGCACAAAAGGTACTACATCTATGTTACTATTGGCCTACCATTCTCTAAGATTCTAAAAAGTATGTGAGAATATGTGATAGTTGCCAAAGAATGGGACAACTTGTTCAATCTGACAAGATGCCACTGCAAAATTAGCTCCTGGTGGAGCATTTTGAGAAATGGGCTTTAGATTTTGTGGGCCCTATAAACCCACCTTCCAAACATAATGCATATCTTGGTTTGCACTGATTATGTCACCAAATGGGTTGAGGTTAAAGCACTTCCAAGGGATATAGAACAAGTAGTAGTAGATTCTCTTTATGATGAGATCTTTGTCCACTTTGGTGTACCATGATAAATTGTTACAAATTAGAGAACTCAAATCATCTCCAAACTCATTCAAGCGATCACAAAGTAGTATCATATCTGGAACTAGACATATACACCATATCATCCACAAGATAATAGGTAGATGGAGGTCACCAACAAAGTTCCAAAATCCATATTGACCAAACTATGCATATTTATCACAAGGATTGGATAATAGGATTCCAAAGGGTTTATGGTATTACTATACCACATGGAGAAACACCATGCACTTTACCCTTTATGAACACGTGTATGGTAAGCATGTTGTATTTTCTATTGAGTTTGAAGTTAAAACACTCAAGATTGCATTATAGGTTGGATTGAACTCAGTAGAATCTCAAAAGAACTTCCTAAGCTAGATCAATGAACTTGAATAAATTCTCCAAGACGTCTTGCATAACACATATGTTGTTCAACAACAAAAAGAAAAGTAGCATGATAGATTCATTAAGAATAAAAGGTTCCAAGTTAGAGACTCAACCCTTTTGTATGATTCCAAGTTTAAATATTTCAAAGACAAGTTTTGTACTCCTTGGTTAGGTCCATATGATGTTGATACTATATATTATAATAGTGTTGTCATAAAATTACACACCACAAATGAAAATCAAATACTTTTTATGTCTAGTGATCATCGATCGAGACTAGATCAAAAGCCATTATCTAAAGATTTCTATGTAAGAGATCTTACCTGTTTTTTAGATTTAGAGATTGCAAGCATAGTGGTTATGCCACTTAGGCTTTCGACAACATAATTTTCTCAATTGTCAAATAATAATAATAATAATAATAATAATAATAATAATAATAATAATAATAATAATAATAATAATAATAATAATAATAATAATAATAATAATAATAATAATAATTCCAATTGTTAAAACCCCTTTTGGGGAACAATTAGACAAACATTGTTTGAAAACCAGTATGCTGGCATAAAATATTTGAGTAAAAAGGAGAAAAAGAAGAAGAGAGAAAGATAACACCTTTGTTTTCTTCACTTTTTAGTTCTCTTTGGTTCTAATTTTTTTTTGACCACACAATTTCCTAACTAATTTATCTTTTGTTGCAGAATCTGGTGGAGTTCATTCTACTGTTTGTTGCAAAACTTGATGGAATTTGTTTCACCATTTGGTGTAGAACTTAGTGGGTTCCACTTCACCAATTGTTGCAGAACATTGCAACTTGCTACTGATATAGTTTTATTATAGGTTCCTTTCAGTGTTGATCATCCTTTACTACATATATTATTTGTATTACTATGGATCTTGTTTGTTGTAGCTCATCATTTGTTCTATCTTGCTATATATCTTGTTTTTTGAATATCATTAGTACTATCATTGATCGTTTACTATAGATCTTATTCTTGTTTTATATGGATCACTGCTCACTGCTAGCCATGTTATTGTTTTTTTTTGTGGATCCTCATTTGTTTCCAAACCAGTTGTCAAATAAGTCATCCACTACCACTATTCGCATGCTACTACTATCGATTGAATGGATCCGATCATCATTATGAATCTCAGGTAAGGTACAAAGGTACATGCCACTACACTTGTATTTACGATCTCATTAAATTACCATTATCCTCACTTGCCTTATAAGCTAAAAAAGGGTGACTTATCCTTCAATTGGGGGGAGACACATGTTGAATCTATTATGAATCTATTCACATAACTCCCCATCATCATTCATCTTTACTCCTTGTCATCCTTCACTCATTTTCCATAATTTAATACCATGTCCTGTCACCACCTTCCTTATACTTTCTTATTTCCACGTCACGCCTGTCAAAATTTTATTTGATTTTGGCCATTATCGACATATTTTTTTAATCCCAACTTGCCATTTTTTTCTTATATTCCTCATTTGGAATACTAGTTGCAATATTTCCTGCCAATTGAATAGTGTGTGCATTGTTGTTGTTGTTTTTGCAGGATAATGATTGATTGCTAGTATGTCATGGAATTGGTTGTTGTTACTCTAATATGTCTTACTGCCAAACATTGTTTCTCATCACCATGGGAGGATCTGTTATGAGCTGGTAATATTATCTCAATTGCAAAGTAATAAAAAAGTGTATCAATTGTTTATCAGTTCCAAATGGATAGACTATTTTGAGAAGTTGCAAGGGTTTGATTCCTCTTTCACCCTTAAGTTTACAGAGAGTTTTCCTTTGTTTACTATTATCATGTGTGAGGTTCATATAAAGGTTATCGAAGACTCCATTGCAAGGGTGACTGGGTTACCATGAATAGGGAATATGTGCTTTCAAAGAAAAGTCGCACTGCAATAGGATCATAGTGAATTTGTAGTAGGTGATGAAACAATTGAAGATGAGAAAAAGGGTGTGTAATGTCTCTCCTTACGCTACCCACGGAAAACTGTGACATTTTTTTTCCATAAATACTTAATTTATGAAGGGAGGCATAACCTCTTGTTTGGATATCATTTCAAATTTCTCTCACACCTATGGAATCAAAGTTTAATCAATATCCCTTATTTTCTATTGAAGAGATTATAGTTGATAGAACAAAATGTCAGAGATACAAGAAATATTGCCTCAAGTGTATCTCACCATGGATTGATAAAACTATTGGTTTTGGATTCCTTGTCTAGGATTATTCAGACATGGGAATCCTTCCTACAAAGAACCCTCAAATTTAAAGAACATACAATATTAAAGCACATGAATAAAAACAAGAGGAAGTAGATGAACAATAGGAAGATGAAGCAAATGAACCTTAAGAAGAGGAAGCAATTGAGAAACATCAGTGTTGCGCCTCTTTCGTCACGTTGGTGAGAAAATAAGAGGTGCTTGCAAGCTCAGTTGGGTCTGCTGAGCAGGACAACTGTAGATAAAAGAGTTAGAGAAAGAAAAACAAAACTATAATTAAAGATTAAACTAATAGATGCAATAAAAACAAAAATCATAAGCATAGGGACATAGAGATAACAAGAACAAAAAGACCCATGTCACCAATGTTTGAGGCTAATCTATTGATGAAAACAAAGCACCAAGAAAAAAGGGGACTATGAGTCCCTTCTTCCTCCAAGGGAAGGCTCTTGGACCCTCACTAGTAGCTCTTCTTACAACAAAGAAAATGAAAATGGTGATGAAAGAACTCCTTACACATCCACTCAATGGTGATATGGATGGTCTAATGTAATGGTGCCCAAAATGCTCTTGTCAAGGATGGAGTCCTTAAAACGATATAGGCAGCATAACATTACTTTGAATTCCTTGAGAAAATGAGGTGCATTCATGGCTTTTTATAGCATTGCATTGGGTTATTGTATAACTGCTTTGTAGTGTGAAAAGAGGCCATTTAGGGCATTATTAGGTCTTTGACCAGCCCAGCAGTCGGATCCAGCCCTGATTTGAGGGTCAAATCGGCTTGGGAGCTGAACCATAAGTGGTTGGGAGGCCGACCACTTTCATAAATGCATTGTTTAGCAGGTGCGCGGATTTTTGTGCTAACAGTCACGCATCGTGCGCATATGCGTGCTTTCTACGTTCCTGTTCCGTGCATGTGTGCCTGCACCCCATGTCTGCAAAGCGCTCTTCAATTTTTCACTACTTTGTATAGTTTTTTGACCTTTTTGAATGCTTTGGTATTAATTCAGGTTCATGAATGACTTCATTACTGTTTGACGATGCTAAGTTCTTGTAACCATGTGCAGACGAGATTTCAGTGATAACAGATGCCCCCTGATGGATGAGGTTAGGAGCATACGTATAGCCAAAATCCATCAATGTTTCTTTTACTGAGAATGTTGTTGTAAGAGAGAGTAATAGTGTGATTGTCCAGAGCAATCCGTTGGAGGGAAAAAGGAACCGGTAGGACCCGACCTTCTATGAGGTGCGTAAAATAGAAAACTGTGTACAAACGAGGCGGGCATGCCCCATGCTCGTGTCATGTAACTCTGAAAAAAGATGACTGAAGTGTTGGTGTAGACAACTGCAGCGCCCTTGAGGGCAGTCATGAGAGAGGCAAAAGACAATTCTGCAAATGAACATGCTCTGAATAGTAGGCATTGATCGCGGTAATAAGTAACAATGATTATGTGGGATTGATAGCCTAGCCAAGTTCACAGGTCTTCGGAAAATGATAGAAATAACTGCAATAGTCACAAAGTAAGACCCACCGTAACATGAGAAAGTGTTGTCGTCGAATGTTATGGGGGTCAACGACAACAGAGAGAAATGGTGTTTCACCCTGGGCCATTCGAGATCTCTCATTGAATGGATAATGAGAATCAAGATACTGTCCCTCTTCTGGAAAATTGAGCTGATGTCGACAAAAGGGGAACACGACTCCCAAGAGCAAAGGGTTTTGGGAAATCTACTGAGGTGAGGAAGTGGCAGAGATACATGGATGAAGTCAAGAAGTGGGAGGACTCAAGACTGTCCTTGGTTGGAGGATGTATGAGATAACAAGTGGCTGCAACCATGTAATGAGGTCGAGTGTCAGGGGGACAACAAGACTAGTGATAAGTTGTGCCAAAGGTGGGACAAGGTGAATAAATTCAGAGGGTAGAGGTAAGTGACCGGTGGGGTACTCTGAAGATATGGACGATGTCGACCAGGGTAGATGATAAGTAATGCTCCAACCAAGGGTGACATGGGTTGTGTTTGGCCAAAAGGAAGGAGGTAAGTCTCCAAAGGTGACGACAAAAAGATAATGTAATGACTAGAAATAAAGGTGTTTGTACAATAAATAACGAATAATTTGGGGAGAAATGTACAAATACAGAAATGGGTGCCCCAGTGTGAGATGGGTGGCCCATGTAGGGCATAACTTGCCTGGAAAACTGATGAAGGGTGGGGGCCCCATTGGTGAGTTTCTGTATGAGGTAGGTGAAATGAAGGTAGGTTCGCAGATGGGCAAACTGAGTGTGGATGAAATGGAGGGTTCATGATACTACGGAGGTGCAGGTAAAAAAATAGAACCATAAAGAGAAAATCTGGGAGTCTGTGTGGGAAAGCTAGCAAAATGAGGAGAAGCAATGTGTGGTTGATTCGCGACATGATGAAAGACTATCGGGACTCCCATCCCTAAAGGGTAAGGAAAAACAGCGTGAGTGTCAAAAAGTGGCAAAAGGTGCTACGCATGGGACAACTCATGTGGGTAAGAATGCTACCAGGTAACAGTATCGAAAATGCAAATGGAGGTGTGGGTACTGAAGAGCCGGGAATGGGGATCCTAGAGGCCAATATCAGAGGGGGTGACTGGAAATGTAAATGCGATACAGCGGGAAAGACTACATGCCAGTGCTGAGTATATACCTGAAGGGGTTGTGTCGATGTATGATGATCAAGTACCTGTACACATGAAAACCAAAATACCCAAAGTGAACAATATCTGAAAAGAATCGAAGATATGAGCATGTATTTGATAAGCGTGAAATATGTACATGCGTACCTGACCATGGATAAAAAAAAGGTGCCCCGGGGGCTCAGGATAAAAAGAGGCCCAGGAACTGCTGTGATGTAGATGATGGGATGTTGATCTCATGGCCAAAGATGGATTGAAAAATGGACATCGTGGGCTCCCGGAATGGTGAGTGGAAGTTTGGCAAAAGGCCTATATATAGCTGTAGGGCCCACATTGCCACCTCATTTGTACCTGCTGCAATAATGACTGGACGAGTAGTTTTCAGAGGAGATTGGGAGATTTGGGGAGGATGAGGCATCCGATTGAGGATTTGCGAGTATCAGATTAGTGGTTTGATCATCCTGCATAGAAATAGGTTTTCAATTTTTGGGCAGGGGTTGTACGGAGGGCCGTACAGAGGTATTTAGGGGGTATGGGACCCACATGCACTAGCGATCTGGTGATAGGCGCGCATACGTGCACACCTATTCACCAGATATATGCGCATGGGGGTGCGGTAGACAGATTTTAAGGCGCGCTCAAGGGTGCGCCTATGATTTGAACAGGCGCGCACCAGAGCGTGTCTGTGGGTTGAACATGCACGCACCTCTGCTCGCCTGTATAGTGAACAGGCATGCATAGGGGCGTGCCTATGAAACAAATAGGTGCGCACTGATGCGCACCTGTGTAGTGAATAGGCACGCATTCGTGCACACCTGTGTAGTGAACAGGCATGCATGTGTGCGCGCCTGTGGGTAACAAAACCACGCCTAGGAGGCAAAGTTGGGGTGTATAAAAATGAATCTTTTTGATGTTGTGGATGGTTGCTTGAGATGATATAGGGATCTATGTTGTCTGCAGGTGGACAGTGGTGACGATGCCAGTGGGGTGGTGAGAGAGAGACTGGGTGCAGTTGCGAGACACCGTGGCCATTGAGGAGCCCGATGTGCGTGCGACTTTGGCAACCTGTGGGTTGCTAAAGTTTTTTGAGTGCCCGTTGATATGGGCATAGGAGTATTTGTTACAGTTCCTGATCCAGATGTGGAGTCCGGAGCTGCACTGCTTCCTTGTGCGCGGAGAGCAGATCCCCTTCACTGCGGTGGAGGATGTATATTTCTTGACTAGGCTCCCCTTTCGGGGAATGCCCTACCGGTGGAGTCGGTACTGCCGAGGAGTACTTTGCTTGCCGATATTGGCCGGAGATATTGTTCAGGTCATAACTTTATGTCCGGGACGGTGGTGAGTATATCGACGATAGATTCCCTGGCGCATCGTTTTATAGCAGCGATGATTGTGCGGGTATATGGGTCACTGGCGACCTAGTGGATTAGTGGTGGCCAGCTTCTGGTGCTGGAGAGAGTGTTGGCCAGCGAACGTTTCGCTTGGGGGCTGACGCTACATGCGAGGATGATGGCGCAGTTGGACCACTGTCGGTCTACTAGTGCAGGGGAGTTTGCTTTCAGGTCCATCCTAGTGGTCTGGTTTCTGGAGAGGGTGTCGATGTTGCGCTCGAGGATTTTGTTGAGTGTGCCTAGGGTGCGAGAGTCGTGGTTGAGGTAGTGGTCGACTGTATTTCTTCACCATGGTGGTGGCGAAGGGGGCCACTTCTTTTCGGCAGAGGCAGCACAGGTATGGCGGAAGATGCTGCAGGTGATTTTGCGGTACCCCTATGCCGGGGTGGACTTCCGGGATGATCTGGATATGGTGCTACCTCCTGGGGAGGTTTTTGATCATCGAGGTATGTTGATTGATGATGTAGATATGTATGGTTGTGTATTTGTTGAGATAGCCATCCATATGTTTATGATATAGAGGCTAATACTGTCTATTGTTTGTTTGTATGTGCAGATGTGGCACCTCGTGGGTGCGAGGTAGAGTTGCAGAGAGCGCCGACTCGTCAGGAGCCGGAGAGACTGCCGCGGGGAGAGAGATGTTGGTGGGAGGATGCTGCGGGGAGACCAGCTGATCCAGAGAGGGAAGTGAGGAGGCGCCGGTTCGATGACCATGGTGCGGGGTCATCACACGCTCCTCCGGTGGCTGCCGGAGTGGATTTTGATGATATACGCCGTCGTTTGGAGACGGTTTTACAGGATGTGCTTGAGGGCATGTGGTCGCACATCTAGGATGAGATTTTCCTGGAGCAGTGTGTGGGGGTACTGCCATGATGGCGGTCCATAGTGCGACGAGCAACAGTGGTTGCTGCTATGACGAGTGGATGCCTATCGCCGGGGCAGGAGGGTCTTGTAGGGGGTGGACCACCATCGCCTGAGGCAGGTGGTGGTGGGCCGCCACCGCCTGAGGGAGGAGCAGGTGGTGGCGTGATAGAGGCACCATGAGCGGGCATGATGTATATCTTTTTGTGTTGTTGTATATAGGTTGGTGAGCCCAATTTTGTACCGAGGTGCTGCATTGACCTGCAGATACATGTATTTTTGTATGTAAACATTCAGATGGCCTGATGGGCTTTTATATATACATGAGTATACATATTTTGAGATCCATATGTTGTCTACATGTTTTTTTCTAATGAGTTGATTACGTCCATTCTATATATATGCTGTGACAGGTTTTGTGATATGTTTATGTATGTGTAGCTTGATGTGATATATGCGAATCTAACACCATGTTAGCTATGTGATCTGTTATTTCATTCAATTGTCTTGGAATATGTGTAAATTCAATGGAATCAAAATGTCGAGATACCATCCTAACCTACAGGTATTTGCGAAAGAGGCACGGATCGCGTACGCGGTACACATTGTGGAGCTGGAGAACGACTAGTTGAGAGTTGAGGAAGACACTAAGGTGACGAATATGATGATCCTGGGCGTCGGCCAGGAGGCCAATGAAAGTAGTGTATTTGACTTGGTTGTTGGTTGCTGACCCCAAACATATACCGCTTGAATGGAGAATTTCATGTGAGGGGGTATAGAGAGCCCAAGCAGCCGAAGCAAGATTTTGTGTCCAACGGCTGGCGTCGTTGGCGTAAACGATGTGGTAGGCTGGTGGAGGAAGCATCTGTCAATAGCACAAAGGATAGTTTAGACATGAGGGGAGGAGAAAAAGATTAAAAACGCTAGAAAAAGAAATGACCTAAAGTAGAATGACTACTTTTAAGCATAAAATTTCTTGAGATACAACCCGTTGATGGGTTCCTTGAGAGAGAGGCCTTCGGGGGAGGCCAGGATGTATGCGCCTTTGGTGAGGCAATGTTGGATAATGTAAGGGCCATGCCAAAGTGATTCGAATTTTCTGTGGCCAAAGGTATCATGAGCGATATCATAAGCCAGGACGAGGTCGCCTTCGTGGAATGATCGAAGGTTGACATGGCGATCAAAGGTAGCCTTGGATCGTTTTTTAGCTGCCTCGTTGTTCTGTAAGGAAGATCGACGATCTTCATCCAGAGACTCCAAGTTCAGCAAGCGCTGCTCCATTGGAGCAGTGTCAGGTAATAGCTCAATTGCGATGCGTAAGGTGGGAATTTCGTACTCGATGGGAAGAGTTTCCTCGACCCCATGGACTAAATGGAACGGTGTGAAACTGGTAGCGGTTTTCACAACCGTTCGATAAGCCCATAGTGTAGAAAATAACATATGATTCCAATTGGTTTTATGTTTATTAACCGTGCGCTGTAACATGGTCTTGAGGACTTTGTTAACTGCCTCGACCTGTCCGTTAGACTGAGGGTAATATGGTGAGGAAAACTCGTGAGAGAAGCCTAACTGAGATGAGAGTTCGACGAAGATCTCATTCTCGAAGTGTTTCCCATGGTCAAAAATGAGTTGGAGGGGTATGCCAAAGCGGGATATGACGTGGTTAAAGAAAAAACGCGTTGCAGTGTCAGCAGTGTTGTTGAAAGTGGGCATAGTTTCGGCCCATTTGGTGAAGTAATCAACGACGACAACGATGTATTTGTGACCATTGCTGGAGGGGGGATTACAAGTCATGAAGTCGATGCCCCATTTACAAAAAGGAACGACAGTAATGACAGGGTGGAGAAGAGCGGGGGGAGCCTGGGCTTTGTTGGCGTAGAGCTAACATTGCTCACATCTTTTCACGACATGAATGCAATCATGAAACAAAGTAGGCCAAAAGTAACCAGCTCGGATAATCTTTTGAGCAGTGGATATACCCGAAAGATGGCCCCCGCATGTGCCGTTGTGGCAGTCGTTTAAGACTGTATCAGCCTCATCAATAGTCAGGCATCGACGAAGAATGGTGTCGATGCCCCGCCGGTATAGGATGTCTCCGATGAGAAGGTAGCCAGGGGCCTGATGGCGAATACGTCGACGATCATCTCGTGACAAGTGGTTACTGAACTTTTGAGTTCGGAGGTAGACGAGAAGTTCGTCATACCAAGGATCATCCGAAGTAATGTAAAAGAGATGTTCGTTGAGAAAGTCGGTATTGACGGGGGCACTGGTGGTGTCAGAGGGGAGGGTCGTGACAAGTTCGGCGAGAACGAGGGCCTTCTTACTCTTAGGTGTTGAGAACTCGAGGTCATACTCCTAAGGGATAATGATCCATCGAGTGAATTTGTCGACGATTGAACAAGTACTGCATAGGGTTGGAATCTGCGACGACCTTTGTGGTGCGAAGCAGAATGTAATGGCGCAGTTTCTGGACTGCGAGGACAACTGCAAGAGCAAGTTTCTCTTCATGTTTATACTTCAAGGGGGGCCCTGAGAGGTTTTTACTAATGTAATAAATGACATTTTCACGATTGTCATCTCCGAGATGGACGAGGACACCGACTACTGATACAGCTGATGCTGATACGTAGAGGATGTAGGCGCGATTATAGTCAGGTGCACTAATTAAAGGTGCATTTGAAAGAGCTTCTTTAAGATCGTCAAATGACTGTTGAGCGTGGTCATCCCAGTGAAATGGGATGTTGTGACGTAGTAAGCGAAGGAAACCGTGTGCATGTATGGCGTAATCTGGGACAAAGCGTCTAAGAAAGTTAGCTTTTCCCTGAAGACTCTGAAGTTGCCATAAATTTCAGGGAGGTGGAATTTATGTGATAGCTTGGACTTTGAGGGGGTCCACGGTAATACCGCTTTGGGAAACAATAAAACCGAGGAGGCTCCCTGCGGTGACACAGAACACACACTTGAGAGGATTCAAGTGGATGTTGTACTGACGACACAACTGAAAGATGATTCATAAATCATCGAGATGCTGGGTGCGTTTCTTGGATCGAGCTATGAGGTCATCCAAGTAGGCGAGGATGATTTTAGCCAGATCATGGAAGATGTATGTCATCGCCCGCTGGAAAGTTGTGCCGGCATTCTTTAAGCCGAAATGCATGACACGATATGCAAAAGTACCCCACGGGGTAGTCAATGCGGTTTTATACTGATCGGCCAGATGGATTTGAATTTGGTTATAGCCAGAGAATCCATCCATAAAGGAGAGAGCTTCGTGGCCCGCGCAGTCGTCAATAATTTGATCGATGAAAGGCATTGGAAAGTTGTCTTTGGGACATGCGTTATTGAGATCGCGAAAGTCTGTGCAAACGCGGATAGTGCCCTATTTTTTGTCGACGGGTATAGGGTTGGAAACCCATGAGGTATAAGCGATGGGGTAAATAAACCCGACAACGCGTAATTTGTCAATTTCGGCTTTGATAGCTGCGGCTTTGGATGGGTGTAGCGGTCGCTGTTTTTTGCGAACTGGTGTGATGTCGGGCCAGGTGTTGATGTGAGGTTCAACAATAGAGGGATCAAGTCCAGGCATTTCCATGTATGACCAGGCAAAAATATCCCGATATTTCTGGAAGAGGGCTTTATATGCGGCGATTTCCTGAGGAGTGCAAGCAGCTCCAATGGTGATTTCTTCGACTATGCCATTTTTAATGGAAATGTCGATTTTAATGGTGGGGGAAATGTTGGCCATGTTGCCTTCTTCAAATGCATCAGGAGCAGGAATGGGATTATTGAACCAATTGATAGGTCTTGATGGGATAAAATCCTTGGTTTTGGCCGTGTAAGTGGGGTTTTGGTTAGGAGGCATAGAGGCCGCCTGTGGAGAGAAGAGTGCGCAGTGGTGTAGCGCATCCCAGGGAGAGTCTGGGTGATTTAAATATTTGAGTATTTCTTCGTCGCATTGGAATTGATGAGAATACAAGGGGTCGTGAGGAGTGATCTCGGTGACAGTGGTTGTGTAGTTTCCCCCTGGTGAAGAAACAGAGGGAACATGGTTAGGAGATGGTGAGGGTTCACTTGACATAAACCATATATTGAAGTATTGAGGGGTACCCATGGTGGTTGGGTGGAGAGTGTCCGTAGGGGAATGAGCAGGGGAGTTTGGGGGTAAATCCTCAGATACGTCATCTAAGAACCACAGAGGTGTTGGGAGTGCCTCGGGCTCAGGAGAAATGACATGAAGATCCTCTAGTGACGAGGTAATGTCCATTATCGCCTCTGCGGGTCAGTGAAGCTTGGCCAATTGACGTTGCCTGTATGCAAGGATCATAGGACACTGGTATGTATAATGAGCTAATGCATCGCAGAGAGAGCAAGGGCATCTCATACGTTCATTGACTGAAGTGGTGACATAGCGGATGTCAGTGATATTTCTCAACGAGGACATAGCAGGACAAGGGTTGTTCTGGAAGTTCTGGCGTACGACAACTAATCTCTGTCGAAAGCATGGCAGTGCTAGGCAATGATGGGTATAATGGCCATACTCGAAACATATAGCACATGCGTATTTGGTCCTCAACCCTTTACTACTGGAAGGGGGGGTGATAGTGGTAGGATTAGCAGTAGTTGCGGGTGTTGTGGGAGTTTGATTGAGGGGGATCAAATTCCGTAATTCAGGTAGTGATGGACAATTGTTGGTTTGGTGTCCCTCTTTCTCACATAGTGCACAAGGTGGTGGGATACGTGGAGGAAGTGGAGCAGTGGGCTCCTTCTTCTTTCTTCTGTCCCCAGCTGTAACAAGGGGATTAGTGAGTGGGGGAGTGGTGGGGGTAAGGATGGGAATCGTCATGGGGATTCCATCCTGTGGGGGAAGGGATGGTCGAGGGACCATCTCAGGTGGGTGTAAATACCACACTCGGATTGCTAATACCATATTAGGTAGTGTGAGCGTTGCAGCTACCTGAAAAGCTTCTATACCGGGTGGAGGGTAAAAGAAGGGAATTTGAGTGAGGGGTTGGAGAACTGTCTCCCAAACTAGACTATGTCCTTGGGGAGAGGTGGAATCGTGGACTGATGGGGTCGATGAGTGTCCATTGGGGTTTTGAGGAGGGGTTTCTGTGATGACTGGGACGTCAGATATGATAGAAGCCTCTGTAGGAGGAAGGGTATCCTCTGTGTGAGTTCCATTAGATGATATGACGCATACTTGATTGGTAGGATGAAGGAGTGGTGGTGCTCCATGGTATGTCCCTAACAAGGATGGATCTTTAAAAATCCTAGGACCCATCTCGACGAGTGGATATGCGTCTTGGTTTGTGTGGATGAGAGGAAGAATGTTATCGAGGTTGGCAGATGGGTTAGGCTCATAATATGAGACTTGGTCGATGGTCACGATCTTCCCATTGTGGGGGAACATCATTGTTCGAAAGACGGAAGATGCCACTGCCTTCAAAGTGTACATGTAGCTACGATTGAACATGATGTTATAATCGAGCTGGGCATCGGTAACTTCGATATCAATGAGAATAGTGTTGCCCCCGAGTTCAATGGGGACATTTTGGAAGAGCCCTTCAGGAGAGGATGGTCGTCCGTCATAAGCGTGTAATGTGATGGTAGAGGGTATGAGTTCTGGGGAACCAAGTTTCTGCCATACTATTTTGGACATGATGCACGTAGATTCACCTTCATCAATGATACACCGATGAACTGTGATGTTCCGTATTTTCACTGGTATTTGAAAAGCGATCAAGGTGGGAAGATGAGGTTCTCCGCTATCAAGATCAAAGGTGATGAGTCGGGTATCTGCGGGGTTGACTACCCCCAAGGAGGAAAGTAGTGATTTCCGCTGAGTAGGAAAAATCTGGAGGACTTCTATGACTGACATGGTAGTCGAGGATTGTGCTAAGTCGTCTACCAAACTATAGTTATGAGTTTCCCGAGCCTATGGGTTGTGGACATTCCTGCGCAATGGGATGTGAGGGATGCAAAGCGGTGTTTCGGTAGAAGGGTGAGGGATCACCAACGGGGGTCCCGACGGTGGAGATTTTTTTTTTGGAGGGATGGAAGGAGACTCAGCGGGTGTATGATACTGATGACTACGTGTTTGCAGAAGGATTTCTTCCTCACTGGTGAGGAGAATTGTTCGCTCTGCTGGGTTGTTGGGGTTGAGGTATTGTCCCACTTGAGGTGGGGGTTGTTGTGTGTCCTATTGGGTGTTTATCACACCTTTATGTGGAATAGGATTTTGCAGCATGGCGGGAGGGGGTTGTTTCACGTATTGTTGTGGTGCCTGCTGAGGGGCAGGTTGTGTAGGAGAATGGGGAAGACTACCAGAGTCTTTCAACCATTTGAAATCAACGATTTGGGGGAAATGATGAGTGTAATGGATGAATTCACCACAAAGGGCACAAGGGAAGATAGTTTTAACATTATTTCTCCCTTGGCGTTTGTTATTATGATTTCCCCCTTGGGGGGTTTGGTTCCCTTGTTTCTGGTTGCCCCCAATTGGTTGGTGCTGTGGGGGTTGATTCTCGCCTTGACCAGGGTTGTGGTTATTCCTGTTTCGTCCTTTCTTCTTGGCATTGTTCGATGGATGAGTTGGGTTGGCTGTATTCAACTGTTCAAAACTTTGGTATTGTTGAGCAGCAAATGGTTGAACAAAAGTTACCCCCGCATGAGGATGGGGGGGAGCCATGGGTTGTGGAGGACCAGGAAATGGGAAGTATGGATTTTGTTGTGGTACCGATCCATAAGGTACATAGGAAGGCATAGTGATTTCACTAGTACTATAAGCTGATGTTGAGGGAGTACCACTATTTGTGGGAATAGGTGGATGTATGGGAGGTGTCGGTGGTGGTCCACTGATGGGTGGAGGTATAGCAACAGGGTATGGCTATTGATAAGAGGGTGGGGGGTAATAAGGAGTGCCCTTGTATGCTGGCGGGTATTGAGGTGTTCCATACATCGGTGGAGGTTGGGGTTGTGGACCATGGTGTGTGGTGGCACCTATTAGTCCGTCTGCTGAGTGAGACATCCCAGGTTTGTCTTGGCCAAATGACACAGGTTTTGGAAGGTCAGGAAGTACCATGTATAAGTACCTTGATTGTGCATAGATGAGGTCATACTGTTGGGCCTTACTGATGGCTTCCTCTTCGGATTGAGGGAAGGTGGAAGCTACATCCTTGCCGAGGAGAGAGACAAGTGATCTAAGAAACCAGTCGAGACACTGTTGCTTGGTGGTTTTTGCTTTGCACAAACTACGTCGCCTACGCCACTCGTGAATGTGGTCAGCGATGTGTGTGGATGAGGTTTGTTTGAAGTTAGATAGTAGTTCAAGACCATTGTCGTGGCGGATGGGTAATTGGAAAAAGGTCAAGAATGATTTGGCCAATGACTCAAAGGTTGTGTGAGACCCCGATTTTTCTTCGACATACCATTTAGCCGATGGGTCAGTGAGTGTGCATTGAAATAATCGCAGTCTGATGGAATCATCCATAATGCTGTTGGAGGAGCACCATAGGTGAAAGGTCATGACATGGTTGGCAGGGTCATCCCCTGCCTTTCCTTCAAACTTTGGTATGTCTGAAGGTAGTTTGGTTGGCATTACAGGCCATGTGGGATCATGCAATATAGGGCCATTGGTGAGTTTAGTGAGATCTAGTATGTTGAGAGAGGCCAAATATGGCATCTACAATGGGGGGGGGGAGGATTATCTCCAGCCATAGTGTGTTGTGAACCTGACCCGTGAGGGGGGCTAGGTGGGTTGGTGCTCCCTCCTTGAGAGGAAGTGGGTCCCCCACTTCCGTGTAAAGGAGAGCGAGTGAATGGATGACCTTGGGAAGTTGACCCAAGTAATGTAGAACCAAGCAAATCTGATCCTAAGATAGTAGCACTCACAGGAGTGTTTGAAGGAGGTGTCGATGAGCGGGCACGACTAGATACTCCCCCTAAGATAGAAGGGAGGTTGAGAAAGCGTCGTGAACGACAGGGGTTTTGTGGTTCCCCTATGATGCCAGACTAGCTGTGTGTATGTGTGCAAAAAGTGGTGAGAGTAATATAGAAACAAGAGCCTGTGCGTTAACTGTTTACACAATATATATATCCAAATCAAAATGTAATCTGATGTGCGTCATACATAAAATGAGACAGAAACATATATGTGGGTAAGTGGGTTTTGTCCGCATGGGGGAATCAAAAGAAAGCAAATGCTTGTGTCCTAGAAGACGTAACGTCCTTCCTCTCAAATAGCAATGGACCTTCCAATAGTACTCAACAGTGGGGTCTGAAGTCACCGGAAGAGAAACTAGTGAAGGATGAAATAATTGGTTATAATGAGGGGTAAAGGGGGCATATCCTAAAAGAGCTGGCGATATTTCCCAATAGCCACAAAAAATCCAATCAAGGTGCAATTGCAACCCACAATTGCCACCTGGGTAGATGTCCTAAAGTTGGTCAATAGGTACCTCGGTCAAAGTGCGACATTTAGATTTTCGGCCTAAGAAATGGGTCATGGGCTGGATCCCATCTAAGAGGTGGGTGCCTCAAGGGGGGACGCACAGAAAAACCGGACCTCGGCCTTCAACCCTTCACAGGTATCTCCCTGCCTTATGGTGATTGGAGCACTTGACTTGGAGGATTTTCAGTTCCCTATTTGACAACCTCTATGTTTTGACAATGTGAGAACCAGATAACGGGGAGTTATTTGGATGCCTATCCCCGAAATCCTCCCTAGGCTAAAAAGTTTCTTTTGGCACCTCCTGTGGAGGAAATCTTTGTGAGTTTTTAGAAAGATTTTAGATGTAGTTTTTTTGGGAGGTAGGGGGTGCAAACCAACCTCGTTGATTAAAAATGGGAGTGGATAGTCCCATCAAGAAAAGATGGGGTATTTTCGGAATCCCTTTGGAGGAAACTTACTTAGACCTCCACGTTTCAAGAAGAAGCTATGTGAGTGATAAGTGACT
>ML792052.1:80053-116634 GCA_009831015.1 Picea engelmannii
AAGAACAAAAAGACCCATGTCACCAATGTTTGAGGCTGATCTATTGATGAAAACAAAGCACCAAGAAGAAAGGGGACTATGAGTCCCTTCTTCCTCCAAGGGAAGGCTCTTGGACCCTCACTAGTAGCTCTTCTTACAACAAACAAAATGAAAATGGTGATGAAAGAACTCCTTACACATCCACTCAATGATGAGATGGATGGTCTAATGTAATGGTGCCCAAAATGCTCTTGTCAAGGATGGAGTCCTTAAAACAATATAGGCAACATAACATTACTTTGAATTCCTTGATAAAATGAGGTGCATTCATGGCTTTTTATAGCATTGCATTGGGTTATTGTATAACTGCTTTGTAGTGTGAAAAGAGGCCATTTAGGGCATTATTAGGTCTTTGACCAACCCACCAGTCAGATCTAGCCCTGATTTGAGGGTCAAATCGGCTTGGGAGATGAACCATAAGTGGTTGGGAGGCCGACCACTTTCATAAATGCATTGTTTAGCAGGTGCGTGGCTTTTTGTGCTAACAGTCGCACATCGTGCGCATATGCGCGCTTTCTACGTTCATGTTCCGTGCATGTGCGCGCGCGCCCCATGTCTGCAAAGTGCTCTTCAATTTTTCACTACTTTGTATAGTTTTTTGACCTTTTTGAATGCTTTGGTATTAATTCAGGTTCATGAATGACTTCATTACTGTTTGATGATGCTGAGTTCTTGTAACCATGTGTGGACGAGATTTCAGTGATAACAATCAGGATGTTACTGAAAAACTTAAGTAGGAAGAAAATCCCTTAGCTTCTATCCAGATTGACATTGAAAATGAAATCACCAATGAATATCCTACGAAAGAGAAAATCCATCCAAGCCCTATTCTTGAAGAAGCTCCTTCTAACATAGGTACAAGTTCATCCACGAGGAAAAGGGAAAGACCTAGAACATCCAAGACTTCAGTGACTTGTTAAAAACTTCCAAAGAAAAGGAGGACTAGATCCACTATTGTAGTAGAAATAATAAGCTCTCGTGAAATATTGGTGTTAATACAAAATAACCAACACTAGTAAACCTTATGACTACTACACAAGAACCAACCACGTTGGTTTCTACAGTTGAAACCACTAGTATAGCCAATAAGGGAGAAGAAATGGATTCCATCACACAAGAAGCATTGTCATAAGGTGTTATTGATGTCATACAATAACCAATAGTGGAAACAATTGTTGAAGAAACTCTCCATGAGATAGAGATGATTTCCCTACAAATTCCTGCTACAAAACAAGTTGTCATAGAAGCATACTCCCTTTAAGAGTTCAAAGAAAAAATATCAAAATCCAGTGGAAATATTACTTACAATCCTCTACACAATTTTTCATAAGAAGAAACGTTTTCCACATGAGCCGATGAAGACCCTTCTATAGAACCAACTAAGCAAGCAATAGAAAGGATGCCCAAATTCTTATTGGGTAATCTACACATGAAACCTTCCTATTGTACTCTTTGAAAAAAAAATTATAAATTTGGGAAGGAGAATAAAAGGTTAATATAGATATTGAAATCCTTAGGAGAAATTTATAAGAGCATAAGTCTCATGCAAGGTTGGACACCCTTGTTGAGGCTCTTGACATGTTCACTTAGTTACTTTTTGCTAAAGGTGACCTTGTTGAGGAAAATTTTTCTACAAAAGCAATGAGTAGAACTATTTCTAGGGAAGCAACCTTGGAAACTGCAAATGATGAACTCATTGCTACCAATCCTCCTTGAAACTTCCACTAAACCCATTGAATTTACCACATAATTCATTGGGTCTCCCATAGAACTCATTGGATCTCCCACATAACTCATTGGATCTCATACATAACTCATTGTTGGTATTGATACCGATATTAGAGATGATGTTCCACTGACCTAGTAGGTCAATCCATTGTTGACTCGCCTGCCATAGAGGAAATTGTTGAATCAGTTTCCAAGGCAATAACTATTCAGCCCACAATCATTCAGGAGGTTGAGCAATCAGTTGTTCTATCATCAATTGTTGATGATCATGAAGAACATGCTATAGAAGATGATAGTTCCAATAATATTTCCACAGGGGTTCAAGCAGATGAATAGTAGTATATTCAAATCTCTGTCTAAGATGTGAAAATTCAAACAGATGCAAAAATCACTAGACCCACTATCCAAACAATAGGTATACAAACAATTTCCACATACACCAATGTCTCTCTTCAAGTGTTAAGGTTAAAAGTAAAGGTTTCCAAATAGAAATATACAACTTTGTCTTATGGAAAAGGAGTAGTTCCTTTAGTAGAGCATAAATGACTCATCCACAGCCTAAGGGAGTGATGGGTTGAATTCATTTCCATATATAGAGTAAAGTGGGACAATTTGAAAAAATACAGAAACAAGATCTCAAAACTTGAGGAAAAAGTGAAGGCATTGAAGGTAGATAAATTCCACTTGAGTACCCTTGCTCGATTCATTCTTAGTTGTAGATGGCCCTCTACTTCTTATGTTATATTCTTATAAGAACAATATTTCTTATTCCAACTCAGAGCTATAAAAGACGACAGACTCCATGATCTTGGGATTGTGAAGTCATTTTTGGAAGCATTCTTCATCAATAATGACGAGGACAAAAATCTAATATGCGAGTCATGTTAGCATGTAATCCTCATGTTTCATGATAAAAAATGGAACCCAAATCCATTTGTTGGTGATGTGAAACTACGGGCCTTTAGCTCTTTCATGTATCATATATTGCAATGGAATCAAGCTCAAACTACTATTGAACATAATCTACCAAACTACAATTTGTAGATATGAGAAGAATACTTCAATCCTAATATTGTAATTGGGGGAAATCAAGGGTTTCTCAAGTCACCTGCACGAGTATCTATAATCATTGCAACTCAACACGAGGCATTCTCTTATTGTTCCAAACACATTAGTCATATGAGAATGGATGCTTTTTTATTTTGTAAGTGGAGATACGATATCTCCATTGAAGACATCATAAGGAAAGATCCTTTTAATTATCCATTTTTTTGTGAAGCATTAGAGAGGGTTGATAGATATACTAATTGATTAAGAAGGTGTTCTCGAAGATGGATTAGGCTCAAGTTCCATTTTCCTCTAATTTGGTTCCCTACACATAAATACTTGTTCTTCTATGAATTAGATCCATAGGAGGAGGCCAAATTTTGGTAGGTCATTGAGTGCAATGTTGGGTATGATACAATAGATGACAAAGGATATCCTACCTATAATATTAGCAACCTCATCATAAATATTCATATTTTGACTTTGATTCAATTTGATCACAGAGATTGCATGAGAACATGCAACATTCTCAGTTGGGGGAAGATGATGGGACCCTATATTGCCATGATTATATCACCATTTTCCTTCTATTGTTATCTTTCACCATTCATTTTTCACCTTCTATAACTATAACCATACTCATATTGAATTACAAATCACTCAAGTACACTTTTCTTTATATAATTGACATTTAAATTAGTTTTGTAGTACATTTGGTAGAAATGGTATTCTTTATGTCTAACCTGCATATGAAGTTGCTACAAATCAAGTGCATAGCACATAAATAAAAGAAACAATATGTCGCAGAAGCAACAAATTTCTATGGATTCATAAGTATCACCACTCGCTACAGATCTATGAATGATAGTTGTTGCATAATTGGTGCTACAAATCACAATCATCAAGTATTCCACCTATCACTTACTACAAGTCCCCAAATATCATGTTGTTGTTACCTTGTTGTTGCAGAACCGCGGGTTATCAACAAAAGCCTCTATGTGATTCGAGTAGTTTTCTACGAGCCTATGATAATGAATGCATGGATGATTATGGTTGCGGCTACTAAGCATATTCAAGTGGATTTAAGTTTTCTATATTCTTGCAACAAATCTAGTTGCATAGTTAGTTAAAGATACTATGTTTAAATTGTTGTTGTAACTGTTTTAAATAAGATGCTTTGTTTGATTTAATAGTTGTAACATAACCCACTTGAAGAATCCATGATTCTCAAGTGTGTTTCTACATAAATGACATTTAGTAAGTTGTTAAGTGGGATAGTCTCTAAAAATGTTACACCTGCCTTTTAGAAGATAGATAGATAGTTAGACAAAAAGATAGATAGAGATATATTGAAATAGACTCATAGATAGTTTGTTTATATTTTCATCACCATATAAATACAAGCATATCTTTCCTAGTTCATGTGTGAAATAGACTAAAAGTTTAGATTTTGTATAACATATTTAGCACCTTTCTCCATAGAGGAAGGGCCGACTTTGGAGGAAACAAGTGTTGCTTTCCATTTATTGTTTATGTTTATATGTTGTATATTTGTTTTCTATTTCTAATTGCTTAAATGTTCGTGAAAGCCTGAATTAATTTTACAGTTCTAAATGTGTTGCAACAAGTAATAGGTTAATCATTCATCAATTCATGGTTTAATGCTATAGTTCTTATGATACTAATCTATTAGTATAAATCATTAGTTGTGTTTTCCTATTACTATTCACAGTTCCTTGCTTTTCAATTGAGTAGAATTGGATTTCTAGATAGTTGATAACATCATGGTTAAATTTTCCAACTAGATTACTAGTCCTTAAGCCTTGCATATACTTTGCATGATACCTCACAARCTTTGCAAGCMCTAGGTTGAAAATTAGGTGCACTCGTAAACTAGATGYCYTGGTATGAATTAATAAGGTATATAAGATACCTATTAACAATGAAGAGGCTCTCATATACCAACAAGAATTAWTCCCATTCCCTACCAAATCAATACAATAACTAAGACAAAGATAAGGATATCTAAGATGACCACTCTAGGAGTTACCCATCCCCCTGAGTCTATGTATCACTGTCACCACATGGAATATCATGAATCCATGAGTGGCACTTTGTCAAATTTTTCAAGGATGATGATGTCATGTGAGATTGACCTCTTGGTATGAATATTTTTGGATAGCATTGTGATAAACACTCTTTCTAACTAGTTTTGGTCCACTAGGTGAAGGTATGGTCACGAAACCTCACAACCATACAAAAGGGTAGGTGTGAACAATGCATGAAAGAGGTAGATATTTATCTAAATGTTCTATATCTGAAGCTGAAAAAATTGTTTTTAAAGGTTGGTAAGAGTTGCATACCCCTTACTCAGTGTAGTCTTTGTTGTTGGATTCAAACTAAACTATGGTTAAGAGAAGACCCTATATATACATATGAAGAGACATCCTCAATCCTATCACCTTTGTAAGTCAAGACAACCCCACTAGCCTTATTTTTTGGGATGTTAAAATTTATGATGTTTGTTTTTCCCAATTAACTTGAAGCTTATGAGTGTCACAAAAGAAAGATAAGATTTTTAGTTGTCTTTAGAGACCCTTTACTAAGTGAGAATTTAGGATATGTCATTTTCATATACAAGAATGGAAATAGATACTCCAAAGAGTAAACATTCATTTATGGCACCCAATGTGTTTTCTATGATTTCTTCTAGCTCATCAATGTGGATCCCTGAAAAGTGAGGGGGAGAGTGGGAAACATTGTTTAATCCCTATGGTACTATAGACATCATCTGTTACACCAATGATCGTTTGTACCTTACCAACAATAGTCTCATAAAAATTCATCACAAGCAAAACCTCCATGTGTGGAAGACCAAAGGCCTTGAGCCTTTCAACTAGCAAATGTTGAGGGGCTAGGTTAAATTCCTCATGGAAGTCTACAAAGAAGGGATATATTTTACGTTTGTTTTCCTTGGCCTCCTTAATGATGGATGTCAAAGTGAAGATATGATCATTGGTATGATGGTTTCCCTTGAACCCTGCTTTTCCTTTGGCCCATAACCACTTTGTCTTAGCCCATTTGAATAATATGTGGATGTCTAAGGTTGTGTCAAAGATCTTAGCCAAGGAATGGCCAATCATGATAGTGTGGTAGTTATTGGGTCTTTTTGGTCTCTAGATTTATAGATGGAGTGAATCATAAGGGAGGTCCAAGAAAGTAGAAAGCCATCTAATATTATAACAAAATTTTCTCGAGTGTCACAAATCCAATGATATAGAAAGTTAGGTTTCTCTTCAATCTAGAGCTCTAATAAAAATTTTGCCAATATGGGTCGATTTAAAATTGAGAAAAAGCCTTAAGGACATTATTCCATCATACATAGATTGTGAATCATAATAAAAATTAACTTATGCCTAAATTTTTTACTAAATTCTTATCAAATTTATGATTGAAAAAAAAATACATTTGCTACAAAGTTAACTTATTCCACTCTTTTTTATTTGAAATTTTGTAAAAACCTCACAATTTCATTAACATTTATAACACATTTTTAAAATACAATACAACAATAATATAATAATACGTTTTTACCCACATACTAGTCTTTTTAGAGTACAATACAATAATAACTTTATAGACCAACTAAACAATTCATTGTTTATTGTTTTGGCGGATATAAACAAATAAATCCTTATTTTAATTATTATATGATCTAAACTATAATTATAACAATTTGAATCGATTTAGAAATTGTGAAAATATATCTAAATAGATTTTTTTTTATATGACAATTAGAATAAACTCAGAAATAGTGAAAACCGATTTAAATAGTATTTTTGAAACGATAAGATTTGAACAAAATCCTCCTTAAAAGACATAAAAAACAAAATGATAAAGTTAATGATTAAGCATACCCTTTAGTTGCAATTTTACTTACAGATAAATTATATATTTAAAAACTTTGGTTAAATACTTTTAATGCATTTTTTTAACTAAATAAGATGATGTTCAACATACAACTATTAAAAGACATAAAAAACAAAATGAGAAAGTTAATGATTAAGCATACCCTTTAGTTGCAATTTTACTTACCGCTAAATTATACATTTAAAAACTTTGGTTAAAGACTTTTAATGCATTTTTTAACTAAATAAGATGATGTTCAACATGAAACTATTAAGAGGTTTAGAGACGAATAAAAGAAATTGACATATATTTATGTTATAAAATAATTAAAAATATTAAGAAGTTTAGAGATCAATAATAGAGATTGAGATATATCCCCTGGGCTACTAGGGACGCAAGGGGCATTTGATTATGGAACAAACGAACACATATCTAACCCACAAACGAGATAGGAGGTAGTTTTAGGTAACAACATGCTAGATCAATCACATGTGAATGATACACAGGATGAGGGTGGTGAATGTGACTTTTAATTCACTTTCATGGCAGGTACAAGATACTTCATTAACTTGCACCACAGTTTCATCTTGATTTACACTGACTTCAGTTTTAATGATATCAACGAGAGAGTCGTCCAAGTTGGTCTGCAACTCCTTGGCTTTGAACGGATGGCTTGTCTCATCAACATTATTATCCTTAGTAGGGTTTCCTCACCTCTATGGGTTCTCAATATGATAAAGGTGGGGGTTGAGCTCCCCCATCGAGGCTACTTTGCACTTGACATTCACAAGCCTCTCCATCTACTGGTGGCTTTAATATCCCTCTCGTTCATTCGTGTCATCCTAGGTTTTGTAATGTCGTCTGGACACGACTATCAACATGAGTGCAAGAATCAACCCAACCCTTCAATCTCTTGTAACACCAGTCCTAAATCCCCCAACACTCAGGTGAGACAAGATGCTTGGGCTTCAACGATCAAATTCTGAGAGCAAAACCCACCTCACATATGTGAGGAAATTGAGATCGATGAGGATAAAGTTTGCCTCGAGAGGAGCACTATTCATTAATGGAACATCGATGTAGAAATGAGTAACTGGATCCCCTATGCAGGAAGCTCCAAGGAATGAGACATAAAATACTGGAGGAAAGTGGACATATACTGGCATATCAAAATGTTTGCAGGGAAAATTCTGTAGGATAGGGACGAAGCCCATGAGGAGATCCTCTTGCAACTTAATGAAGTGATGTTGCAGCTCAGGGACGTCATCTCTAGGCTTCCAACGCATTCTCAATAGGCTATTGTTCCACCATATGCAAACCCCAAGCCTCAAATTCATGAACAACCTCTGGGGGCAAACACCACTTATCTAGATTAAATCTTTGTATAGTTAGATTTTTTACTATCCTATATCTATTCCATAAACAATATTATTATGTATCATTTTTGGGATTAACTGTGTAGAGTAAGTCATTAATCTATGACCCATATCCATGAGTATTAGTCGCAACTGACCAATAATTCTCATGATTTGAATAGTCCATTTAACACTCATTGCATCAGGTGATGCTCACGGGGGTGAAGATGTGGGATTGAAACCAACGAAATGAATCACATAGCATCAATCATCACTTCCGAGGCTTGCACCCAATAACCAGGACTTCCCGGGTTGTCACCCATTGGGAAGTGGTCACCCATCCCAAGACGCCTATGGCTCAAGCATGCTTAACTATGGAGTTTTCCCCACAATCAAGGCCACTTATCTTGCTACCCAATTTACAAAACCTTAGCAAGTATTGTTTCTTATGAACTATCCAGTTAGAGCTCCCTTCACTCTTATTATTTAAGCATAGAGGGGATTTCACAGTGCAACATATTAGATATAATTTTTGGGATTAACTATGTAGAGTAAGTCATTAATGTATGACCCATATCCATGAGTATTAGTCACAACCGATCAATAATTCTCAAATGATATTTGAAAATTATTTGTCAGTTGCGACTAATACCCATGGATATGGGTTATAGATTAATGACTTACTCTATGCAGTTAATTCCAAAAATGATATCTAATATGTTGCACTGCAAAAGCCCATCTCTACTTAAATATTATTATGGCTGTAAAACTATAATTATGTATCTAGATTGGTTACATTACATCACAAGTTTTGTTTTAATTCAAAATCTATCCCAGACTCTCTGGACAGATGGTTTATATCATTGTTGTTGGTCTAGTTTCCCTAGTGGAAGTGCAATAATACAATGGATTTTGTATAGTTTCTCCTTCCTGTGATCAATATAATTAGAAATGTGTGCTTAAAAAAGAATAAGATATTGAGATATATTTATGTTATAAAAATAAATTAAAAAAGAGATTATCCTCTCCTATAATACATCATTTGGTCCTATAGTTCAGAACTAAAACAAACAAGTGTGCATTGTTTACAAAACAAAGATGATCTCACTTCTTCTTTATAGTAGTGTTGACGGGCATGTGTGAACACACCGTCAATGGGAAGGGAAGATTCGGTTCGAGGTTTTCTAAGTAACCCAATCCGTTTGAAATGACCCACCCTGACAGGTTTTACGGCTCCATTAGACGGTGAAAACACTAAGGTAAACTAAGAAAGAAAAATGACTATCTATATATACAAACCGACTAGGCACATTTGCTACTATATCTATCTGTTAATATATAAATACCACACAGTCTTATTTATATAATATACAATATTTATGTACATATACAAGGTTTGTGTAAAGCCTTGTGAAACTTAAAAAATTGTACTACTGAAACAGAGTTTGAGTAACACATGAGGATAAGAAAACTATTCTTAAACTAATTAATCACACAAACAACAAAATGAATGAATATGATAACTAACCTATTGCTGATCAACAATAAAAAAAAAAAAAAAAACTATGATTTTTTGTCTCCCTGTGTAAGATGTGCTCCAGTAACCTGTTTACCAAGCATAAATCTATGGCAAGGACTTTACATGATAGATTTTTTTTTTTATAATATTACATGAAGAAATTCAAGCAATGTCAACAATTCGAAAATGATTTGTGAGAAACAAAAAGACAAATATAATCCATATGATGTTATATGATTAAAAAAACAGAGATGAAAAAACTCCAATCATCTACAATTGATATAACACATTCAAATGTTCGATATAACCCATAACATAAAGATATATGTTTTATATTTAATGTACCATATGGATTGTAATAACCAGGAATAATGAACTATATCGTGAACATAAAGAAGAAAAACATTTAACCATATAATAATGAATGGATGAAAGCTAACTCATGCAATATATGTTTTATGCTTTGAAAAATATGAAAGGTAACATGAATAATAAGTAATCACATCACACAATTTGTTGTACAGACTAAATCCATAGAGCATACTGTATTTTCATATCTTTCATTAAAAACAAATTCAGTCCATCCTTCCAGGTTGCAAAAAAATAAAAACCTGTCCTCTGGTTCTAGGAAAGTATGAGTATTTAAAAAATACCATTGATCTATTTCTCATATCCAAAAGATAGAGACAGATCTTAAAAAAAAGTTTTTCAAAAATAATCCTTAATTTAGGTTTGTAACAACAATCTCGTGGTAACTTTGCAAGAGTAGTTACACCAATAAAACCATTTTCTATACTGTGTTGGTCCTGAGATTAAACTTATGGCTCAAAGAATAATGTGAGGCATTAGGAAAGTTTAAGAGAGTGTTTTTTAGAAGTTCTTTTTCTACCTTAGTTATATGAGAAAAATTCCTTAAATGAAATTAACAGTATGGCAGCATAGAGGCCGTATTTCGTGTTCGAGTCAAAATTGTAATATTGAATGATGTGAGAGAAAACTACCAAACTATAAAACAAAGCAAGGCATCAATTGTTGAAGAGTCTCACCTTGTTGCAGTGGAAGGAAATAGATAGTGTAACCTTAAATAAAGTATAATATACATTAATCCACACAACTCCCAGGTCTTGATTTACTCACAGTAAATGCAGAGGAAAAACTGCTTACTTAACAAATTACTGATGAAATATGATTACAATAGTTGTTGTACTGAATTGGAATCAAACATTTATCAAGGAATGCATGAAGAAATGTTGAGACATGGAAAAACAAAAGAACACATAACCCAAACTAAAAAAAAATTGGAATCTCTGTCTGCACTTGTATTAATACTCAATAAGGAGAGTTTTCTCTATTAAAATCAGCAAGAAGCAACTCTTGATAGATCTTCAATCTATGTATTTATACAAAACTGTCACAACTCAAAACGATTAGACTTCTCCTAATTTAAATAACAAATATTTGAAATAAGAAAATAGAACATATAGAATGATGACCTTCGATGGAAATCTCTTCGTTTGCTGGCCGAAACACTTATGTCATCTGATCTTCTTGATACTTTAGAAAAATGTCCTGGTCATCACAGTTTTGTTTCCATTTTCCCCTTCATCTGTATCCAATAATGCAATGGCACTTTCTTATTTTCTCTTCCAGATGTGCTTGTTTTCCCATATTCAATGCATTGGATGTATCCACTCACTAATTTTACCACCAACCCTGAAGGCTCAGTTGCTTCATTCACCTCGAAAGTGTATAACTTCCTCTCTAGATTAGGCAACTTTTCTTGTATCCTTTTCGCTCCTTGGGATATGACCTGCAATTTCAAACTTGGGCTACTATGCATTTATTTATTTGAAGGAGATCAATCTGGTTCATTATCTGAATGGCCGTCAGAGCTTCTTCTTTGCCTGTTCTGGAATTATACTGGTTATTTGCTATATCAATTTGACCTAGGGCTTCGGAGATTACATTTCCTTCAAAATCAATTAGTCCTTTGTCTAGCAAGGACAACGCTTCTAGACAAGCTTCATTTACCTCTTTGACAAGTCTTTTTGTTTCTGCTAGGTTTTTTCCCCAGGCCTTTAAATTATATCGCCTCTTATTTGTTCGGAAAGAGAAAGATGAGGAACATCTAAGACATCATCTCTTGGTACCAATAAGACAACCTATTGAAACTTGACTCGAGCTGAGGGAGCTTCTCTTTATTTAATATAGATATCTTTTAGAGCGAGGTCTATTGTCTGGTAGCATTTCTAGATGGCATCGACCTTCATGAAGAGATCTTGCTGGGATACTTCTAGTTTTTCATTTACCTCCAGGGCTTGAGACCGAAAATATGATAGCTCTACCGTTGTACCTTCATTCAAGTATAACTTGGCTTGCAAATGCTTTATTAACTCTTCTTGTTGAATGATCGAACCTCTGTTGGCCTGTGAATTATGATGGAACTCTTCAAGGTTAGCTTGCAACTGTTGAATTTGATGCCTGTCATAAGCTCTGACCTGTTCAAAATCTTGGTTCATATTATTCTTCAAATTATGTTCCATAGTCATTATTTGATCTTGCAACTTCCCTGCCAACATGTCTCTCTATTTTAGTTGCTCGACCAAATTTTCTACAGACCATTGATAAGCAGTGGAGAAAGCGCCCAACGAACCTGCAACTTCCTTGGCAAATTCTATATCATCTCGGTTCTGTCCATTGTACACCATTCATTGTATTTTGACTACTTCTCCATATTTTTGATGTGTTTCTCATTTGATGATGGCCCTTATTTTCTTGTTGAAGAATAAATCTGAAGGATGCATCTCTTCAGGTGAAATTGGGGTGAGATTACCCACATAAATTACTTCGGAACCAAGATTCCCAAAACTTGATTGTAATAGTGTTAATGAAGTAATAAGGGTACCTATCTCTGTGGATGGTTGTTTCTCAACAGTGTTGGATACTGATGTGACTGGTATCGAAGGAGACATATCCTACCCTTACTTTAGGAAGGCTTCTAGATGAGCCTTTTCTTGAGGGCCTAATGGATTTGATAATGAAGCTTCCACTTCTTGCATTAAAACCTCGGTGCTATTTGGGTTTTCCTTAGTATCCTATTTGCCAGAGCTCCTTGTTTCAAAAACTGAAGGTACAGTTTCCTGTGTAGGCGAAGTGGCTACCGATTCTCCCTGTAGCACTTTCGACAAGATGTTTCGTCTGTGTCTTTAAAAACTAAAGAAGATGGCTTGTTAATTTGGGGACAAAGTTTGAACTATGTTTAGTACTTCCTCATAGGACCTGATCCCCTTGAATATTTCATCATGTGGAGATTTATCATGCACATATTTCTTCAGGTTGTATTGGGCTAGGTTATTTTCCACAATTTTTTGTGGGTCATGCCTTTTAAACTCGATGTCAACCAACTTGACATCCTCTAGAGCTGCAACCTCCACTTTGGAGTGACTGAAGTCTAATAATGAAAACATACTGACCTGGGGAGGGAAGGTAGGCAATAGATTTTTATGGGATGCTTTCAGCTGCTCACTGATTCCCCTTGTCACTGTTTGATAAGATACTTCTTGGCATAGTAGCCAATCTGGTAAAAACCTCGAGAGAGCATGGGAAGGGACCGAACATTTGAAAACCCTGATGTAAGAGAATTTTTCTTCGATGAACCAATCTGCTATTTTCCCAGATTCCCCATGATTCTATCTGAACTTTGAGGGGGTGGACAACTATATAAATCTATGTGGACCGACACTACTACATGGTGGAAGATTTTGTAGAATAAATCTTTGGCCTTTTCCTCCCACAGTTTGGAATGGTAAAAGTGTATAGGTTCTGCACTGGTTGGGGTCCAACTCCAATTCATTAGTGGGAAAGGGGTTATGAAGCATATGGCATCCATAATATATGCAAACATATAGAAAGGGGCATGTTTTCCCTTTAATTTAGCCAGCTGGTATTCAATGATTTCTTTGGCCAGATTATCCGACAACATCTTGGCCCAGTTGAAAGAGTATCCCTCAGCCACCTCGTGCATAATTGGCACCCATCCCACCGGGAAATGGGTGGGACTTTTTGTTCCCGAATAGCCTATAGAGAATCATAGCTACATAAATCATATGAGTATCCAACGACGTTGTAGCGTAAACGCCATGAGCGTCGGCTCTGAATTTTTCCAGGTGACCCCACCAGGACTTGATTATATCAGGATAGATTTTGTCATATTGTATACACTCTTGTTGTTCAAACTCCAGCATGAATGAAGCTTTGAAATTATGTTTAAAATCAGGGATTTTCTTATACATTACTTGTATGTTTTCTGGTCGGAAAGACCCAACAATGACCTTTTGAGAGTTGAAAACTCTCCTGGTTTGGATGTCGACGTTTTCTAGGGCCCAACCTATCATGTCATTATACGGCATGAGCCTCGATCACACAACTATCTTGTGAAGCTCTGATTGAGATATATCCCTAAGTTTAGTTGTGTGAGTTCCATTCACTTTATCGCCAGAATCTTCTGGGAAATTTATAAGCTCATGTTCCAAAATATGGAACACCTGTGTCCAATATTTCACCGTGTCTATGGCTCGTGGTGTGGTATGTGATAAAACATCCGCATTCGGATTTGCACCTTCACCAACTTGTTTAATCATCTTCCGTGGTGCCATGATATCGATAAAATTGGAACGGGTTTACCTATTACAGGGGAATGCGTGAGCTTCTCAATTGGATAAAACTTACTATTCTATGAAGATGAAAATAAAATTCAGAATCAAGCATTCTTATTCACCTCAGGTGCATTGATTCGAGTATATCTTTACTGAAAACAAATTTATTAACCTTAATGAGAAAGTATATCTGGCAATCCACAATCCATGCTAAAAATCATTACCGTTGATTTATGATAATTGCCATTAATATTCAGTGGTTCGCGTTCGAGAGTTTTGGATGAAATAGATATGAAATTTCCCAAATCGTGAATCCGTGAAAGGTTAATTATGAGATAACCCCTCTTAAAATATTAATTAATCACGTTTAACTTCAAGTGCTTTGGGTATTCGAACTTCAGGGATTTTAAATGTAGATCGAAAAGAAATCGTCGAAACCCGAAACCGCGAAATGATTAATTATCCGATAATCATTTTTAAGTTTTAATTAATAACATTTAAGTTCAAGTGTTTCGGAATTTCGGACTTCAAAGATTTTAGGATATGATGAATGGTAAACATCCAAACTCCGAAACTCAAAGTTGTTTACTACCCTTTGATGAAGATTAACCTAAATAATTAATATTTAACATTTCGACATTTTAATGCTTCATGGATTCATGAGTTAGCTCTATGTTGTATTTCTGAAAGGCCATCTCCCGTAGTGATGTGTCAAAAATGATGTCATTCTAGATGATGTGTTGAGACCAGGGGATGCCACGCGTTACTTAGAATCATATGAATCTTTAGATGAAAAGGTCGAAAATGGATGCCACGTGTCAACCTAGGGAGGACTCAAAAGATACACGTGTACTATGATTTGTATCCTTTAAAGGTTTATGAAGAAGGGATAACATACACTTTCAGGTTTTGGGACTTTAACCGTGAAGACCTATCAGAACGTCCAAAGCGTGAAGCCCCGAAGTGACCTTTAGTGATTTGACTCTTTAACCATCACGTGACTCCAAAACTTTGGGGAAAAAGGGGATTGTTCGATCAACAAGGGAACTTCATCAATGACAGATATCATGCACGCCTTATGACAAAAAATAAATTTTATTTAAACTTTGAAAGTTGGTTTCAGAGTTGCCACTTTGGGAAAAATGAAGTTGAGAAAGTAAAGATTAAAGTTTAGGATTATATATGTTCCAACATACTATTTGAAAAGAAACAACTTGCAAACTAGAAGCATCTCATGATAATGCATTGTTCCAACATTGCTTGAAATTCTCTCCTTCTTAAGACCTGAAAAGAATACAAAATAAAATTTAATTAGAAGAAAAACTCATAATCTAATTCCAGACAAGCTACAAAATCTATGATTTTGTAGCTAGTCTAAAAAAAACGTGAAAATAAACTATGTTCTAACAAACCAATCAAATTATTATAACCAAATAAGAATTTGTTTACCAATTCAAACATTCGAAAAAGAGGAATCGTGCATTTCCTAATTCATAATAGCATTGACATTAGTTGAGTGTTTAATAATGATGTCCCTAGATTTCTTGGATCTCTTGTTCGCCCGAGGAGGAGTTTGTTGCAGATTAGCTCTCAAATCCAAATTTTCTCTTTCCAAATCCCTATTTCGAGCCAACACTTGGTTAATATGTGCTTGCAAGTACGAGATGTCCTGATAATATATTTGAATCCATGTGAATCACTCCTCACAATATACATGTTCCAGATCCGGTAGAGGATGCTTGTTTTCTGAGTTTAGAGGTTTCCCTATGTTATCATAGTTTTCAAATAATTCTGGATCCCTGTAAATCCTTCACGTTCCCTAAGAAACAGAGGGAGATTCAAAACAAAATCATACTATGGTGAACCCACTCTGGTGGAATCGAGGCTTACATCTTCGACATAATTTGTGTCTTCTATTACTATTGTCGGAATGGGCTTGCCCTGATTTTGACAATTGTTTCTTGTTATTCTCAACAAAATCCAACCACTCCTTTATTTTTAAAATCCATGTCACAAGCATCATGTTTAATTTGTTTCCCCTTTATTTTAATTTTGTTATTAGCCCCTGAATTCTGAGGTTGTGACTGACCAGGGATGTTTGGTGACCTACTCCTCAAACGACTAAGGATTTTTTCCAAATATCTCTTTGGAATGAATTGACATTTTTTAGAAGTGATTTCGGCTACAGGAGGGAACTTGATCGAATCACTGGTCGAAAAGACAAAGTCTTTTGGGATTTGAACCTCAACTTGGAAATATTGGAGAGAGTGAGACGAAATATTTGGAAAGACAGGTTCCTAGGGTAACTAGGAATCATGATCAATTTGTGAAGGAATAAACCCATTCCTTAAAATAAATCTTTTCTAGGTATCCCCTATGTTCACCAATTGGAAATTTACTAAAATGAAAATCAAACCATGATGGAACATGCTAGATTCAGGGTTAGGGTTTAGCCTCTGATAGAACTTAGAAAATTTTGGCAGGCTATTGAGCAAATAGAATGGTTAATTCAACTTGAACACTTGGAAAATCATTAGCAATCGTATGTGAAACAATAATACCAACCCATAACTCCCTTCACAAGTAATAAATTGTTTTATAACCAACAATAAACCATGCCATCGGGTTTTAAATAATTGTATAGGCATAACTTTCACATTGTAGCATGACTTATTGGACACCAACAGGGAACGCCACGTTATGTTAGCTATTTTCATATTCTTAAACCATCAGTCACTTTCCTGTGACAAACCATTTGCCTCGGCTATAGATTATTCACTTACCTGCAAGTGAATGTCACCTGTCTTGGCTTTGGTTCCATTGAATGTTTTAGCAAAATCCTGTGCAACCTCTAAGTTGAAACCCTTGAAAGACTGATTAAATTTTATCCAACCAAATTGGACCAGGTCATCCACAACCTCATCATGAGATAACAATGCTTGAGATCCATTTGCCTCCACTCTAACCACAAGGGACATCAACTTGCGAACTATGTACCAGAAAACAAAAAATGAAGAAGTTTGTGCTCGAACAAACCCAAAACTATAAACAAATGAATTTGCATAGCTGGTGGTGAACCGTAAACTAAGGGTTTGAAGAGATACTACCATGATTTCCCACTCCTATGTTTTATTAACCACCAAGAACTAGAGCATGGAAAACTCAAACCCACTTCATTCTCTAAAACCTATTCTCTGGTCATGAAGGACCATCCTGAAATTGAAACGTCAATACATGAACATGGTTATTGATGAACAAGATAGAGAGTTGATCAATCCATTGAATGGACACTACACCATTTCATAAAATGACAAGACAATGAAAACTATCAAATGATAGCATTTAGATCATATGGTGGGGGGAAATGCATAACCAAAATTCACTTAGGATAGAAAAATGTATTAAAACTCTGGATTTTGGTTTGATAACAGGATTGGATAAACACCATATCGGGTTGGTTTTTAACCTAAGTTATGATTTTTTTTTACAAATTTTAACATGGTTGTGTATCCACCAATAAATCATGGTCTAAACCTTATGATTTTATATTTCCAATTAAAAAAAATAGTTTTTCCACTTACACAGGGAGAACACTCTAATGGTTCAGTCAATGACCTTGTGAAAGATTTCAATTTCATTCTTTCCATCCATGAAATTGAAATGGGTAAACACAATATAGCTATCTACGAAATAAATCAAACACAACTAATCAACAAAATTAATCACCATAAATGATCAATCTGACGTATATACATGCTAAGCAATGGGTAAAAAAAACTCTCTTTGTTGCTTTTTTGTGTTTCAAAAAATTGAAGAAATGAGATGGTAGTTGGGATGCCAACAATGGCGAATCACTGGGAGAAGCAGTTATTTTTGCATAATCAAACTTTCACATCACGGAAAAAGAGAGACTTGGATAACATTGTAAGCTGCCTTGAAACAAATCTTACTTTAATATTAAACATATTAATATTATCTCAAGAAAAATATCAACACAGTCATACTCAGAAAAGAAGTGCTTTAACAAATGATTATAACCTAAATATTAGTTTTGATCAAAAGATGACGATATTTATAAAGGTAACTTAAATACAATTGATGGGGCCACTACTACCAACAACTGTTCATAGCCTCGACAAGGATGTCATTTAACCCACTCAAGTACTTTAATCCCATCCAAAAGTTGTCTATCCATGATATAAATTTTTTTAATATATGATCAACTTATAAAAACATACTTGACGTGTCTCGAACCTGACATTGCGTCACTGCCAACTAGTCTATTCAGTACCTCGACGAAGTTGTCTTGGTATTATGTGTGAATTTACCCGCTACCAACAAGCTTGTTCAAGACCTCGACAGGTTTACACACATTTCCCACACATTAAAGATCTTCCAACCCTCCTTAGTCATTTATAATGATAGAATTTGTAGATTTCAAACTAACAAAGAGGGCAGCGTGATACTGGAGATTGATAATGAGGTTGGTATATGACTAATCACTATTATTTGATTTTTAGAACTGGTAGTTCTATCATGGTTTTGACGTTTGTATTTCACTCAAGAAAACATCTAGAGAATGGGGAAGCGCTTTGAGGTGATCTCTTTAGAACTGGGACGGTGTAAAATTTTTAAAGATAACTGTCTCAAAATGCCATCCAATCATGATTCTGATGAAAAAAAGTTCCCTTCAACAATCGTTTGCGAGTCAGAAATAATTCAATCAAATAGAAAATATAAAAATCAACAACACAATAATAAAAAAAACAAACTGTACAAAACTTGGGATATTTACAGGGGGTCAGGTCCTATTTTGATCAAGAAAAATACTTATTAAGAGTCTAGCCATTCACTAGGAAAGTGTCTGGTTGCCCCTCCAAGTTTTGCAGACTAAAGGAGCTAGGACCTGATTTTTCTGCAATAGCAAATGGTCCCAACCATAGATTTTGAAACTTGGTGTGTTCCCCTTTCTCCTCATGTGCTTTATCCCACTTGAGGACCAAATATCCTACGTCGAAGTCTCTATCAGAGGATGAACTTGTGTCAAACCAGTGTTTAACAATTTGTTGATGCTAATCTAGTTTTTGTTTGGCTTGTGTCCCAATCTCTTCCAATTTAAGTAAAACATTTATTCGATTTTCTAAAGGAGGACATTCTTCCTCTTGAACCTTATAAGCTAATTGAAGTGATGGGAGAAAGATATGGGGAGGAAGGAAAGATTCTATTCTGTACATGAGGAAGAAAGGAGAATAACCAATGGATGCTTTTGGGGTGGCCCTTTCAGCCCATAGTGCATTATAATGCATTGTGCCAATTTTTGTGATTATCTGACATTGTTCTTTTCAGTGTTTTAATGAGATTTTTGTTTATTGACTCAGCCAAGCCATTGCCTTGAGAATAGTAACTAGCAGAGTATTTTAACTTAATTCCATTTTCTAAAGCATAAACATTCATTTCCAAGGAAGAAAAGTAAGAAGCATTGTCGAAAACTAAACATTCAGGTATCCCAAATCGTGTGATGATATGAGAATTTAAGACGAAATTACCTGATTAGTGTTTACTACCCTTGAAGGTAAAGCTTCAGACCACCTTGTAAAATAATCCATTGCCATGAGAATATATTTGTGTTGTTGTGAATAAGGGGGGTTAATTGGTCCTATGATATCCAGGCCCCATTGCTCGAATGGCATGCCTACTGTAACAAGCTGCAAGGGAAATGCAACCTTCTTGACTCGTCCTGCAACTTTTTGACAAATTACACACTTGCGAGCCATAGCATGATGATGTTTAAATAATGTAGGCCAATAGTACCCATATCCAAGTACTTTGTGGGTGGTTGTATCCCCACCAAAATGGCCTCCGACATCACCAGAATGTAAGTCAACTAACACTTTTTTAGATTCTTCCCTTTCCAGGAAACACAGTAATACACCATCAATATTCTTTCTAAACAATACATCATTAATTAATTGAAAAGGTGCATATCCGAGCCTTAGTTCTCTTCTATTTTTGGGATCGCAATTTTGAGGAGTAGTTTTGTGCAACAAATAAAACCTAATATCATTATACCAAGAACTAGGCATAATTTTTGTACAACAGATTTGTGTTACATGATGCAATGTTTCATCTGGTACTGCTAGTTTGTTATCAGACATTTCAACTGAGTCAGCTACCAGTTTTCAAATACCTTGGCCTCTAACAATTTATGTTGGTATGATTTCTATATCATATTCATGAAGAGAGGTCATCCAATTGGCCCTTTTTTATCCAAGATCTTTTTTGAATTAACAAATTTCTTACTGCAGGGTAAGGAACAATGAATTTTATCTTGGATTTCAAAAGATAAGGTCTAAAATGTTTTACTGCCTTAAAGACAACATATTCCTTTTGATCAACTGCAGGATAATTTAATTCTTCTTCTTTAAAGGCAGAACTCATAAATGGAATGGGGATTTCATTATTGTCAGTGTTTTTCTGCGTAAGTACAACAACATATGATCCGTCTGATGCAAAAGTATAAAGAGTGAAGTCTTTGGAGAAATCGAGACTCATCAAGGAGGGAGACTTTGTTATAACCATTCTAATGGAATTAAAGGCCATTTTTTCTTGTGGTCCCCATTTAAAAATAACATCCTTTTTAATGATGTTTTGCAGAGGCCTAACCATCTCAGAAAATCTTGGAACAAAACGTATGACAAAATTTATTTTACCCAAAAAAAATTACATTGCCTTTTTGGAGGACGGTGGAGGAAGATTGACAATAGATTGAATTTGTTTGGGGTATATTATCATTCCATCCTTTGAAACTATAAAGCCAAGTAATCTCCCTGCTCTACTTCAAAAAGTGATTTCTTGGGGTTTAATGAAATACCAAACTTACGACAACACTCTAATACAGCTATGAGATGTGACAAGTGATCTTTTTTATTCTTCGAAAAGACATTGACATCATCTAGGTAAAAAAAAACTAATTGGTTGATAAGGCAACATAAATCAATATACATTTCCCTTAGGAAAGTGGCTCTGACATTAATTAGTCCAAAATACATTTTTCGATAGGCATAAGTGCCCCAAGGGGTGTAGAATGTGGTTTTTAACTGATCTGATGGAGACATGAGGACCTAGTTGTACCCTAAGAAACCATATAATAAGGATATCCTTTTAGAACCAGATATCTGTTGCAATATTTGTTCCATTGGAGGAACAAGATTATTGTCTTTATCAAAGGCTCAGTTTAAGTTACGGAAATCAACACAGAGCCGTATTTGTCTATTTTTTTTCTTACCGGGACCAAGTTGGATACCCATTGGGTATGCCAAACAAGAAAAATGATCTTTCCTGTTAATAATGTATTCAATTCCTTTTTTACTGTGGGTTCTAATTTAGGATGCATTTTCCTATTTTTTTGTTGAAATGGTTAGGTTTGAGGCTTCATGGGGATTACATGTTGTATTATGTTCAGATCAAAAGTTTTCAAATCATCCCATGTCCAAGAAACTACATCTTTAAATTCCTTAAACAATTTAATGAATGGAGATCTTTCTTGTTGAGAGCGCCCTTTTCCCAGATTAATGTTCTAAGGGCTATCTCGCGTTCCTAAATTTACAGTTTCATATAGCAACAAGGAACTGTTCATTTTACAGCTAACCACTCCCCTAAATTTGTCATGTAAATCATAAAAATTTTCTAATCTAATGACAGAATTAGGGATAGAATTTACCAAATCAGATGATGTTTCAACATAACAAGAATCATATATTATCGAAAAATCGTGGAGATTTTCATTGTGAGTATTTTTATCAATTACAACATCTTGGAAAGTGTCCTCCATATGCAGAAAATTTATGATTTGTTGATCATTGTCAAAACTCGCCAATTGGTGATATTGTCGGGGATGGATGGCCTGAACATTAATTCAACAAAAAATGCATTAGGAGAGAAGCCTTGAATAGGTAATAATTTTGATGCTACATTTGCCAACAAATTTGCTTCAGAATTACTAGATCTAGGGATAGAACTTATGTTAAAAGAGAGAAATTTATTAATTAAGTTCCATACCTCAGTCTGGTAGTTATTTAGGTGAGGTGATAAACAATGAATAACATTTTTCACCTATCTAACTATAATTTCAGAATCGCCAAATATAGTCAAGCTTTGGACTTCAAGGTATATGGCCTTCTTGAGTCCCTGTAGGAGAGCTTCATATTCTGCCATGTTGTTTGTACACTCAAATTCTAATCTGCAAGCACTGAATGTTTAATTAGCTTTGGGGTCAATCAATACACAACCAACACCGACTCCTTCATGAGATTTAGACCCGTCAAAGTATAGAGACCAAATTTTATCATTTTCACAACCATCTACAATATTTACATCATTTTTAGAAGTTGATGCCTGAGTACAGACTGATATTTCAGATTACTGATTTAGGTATGTAATAGTAGATATTTTAGTCGCAAAGTTTCCAAAGAAAATGTTCATACCTTGAATTTATAATGCATTTATGTTGGGGGTAAATGTTTCATTTGAGTCGTTTAGATCTGTAACCATGTACTTCAGATAACGTTTCCTATTAATTCTAAGCTTGTTTGGCTGACCATTTACTGGTAACCATAAATGAGACCAATATGTGGTGAAATAACCATGCAATTGTTCAGACCAATATCTACTTAAGAACATGCCATGTACCTATGGAATATCAATGACTACTATGTCAATTACCTGGTGAACTTTTGGGTTAGATGATAATCTGTAATGTCCCCATTTTGGAACATTATAACATTACAACATTTCAGAGTGTTATGCCTATCCGAGTAGCCAGATAGGGGTGATAGAGAGTTCGGGAGATACTGAGGGTTTATTTGGGCCCGACTTGCATTGTTCATCATCAAGATCCATTCTGCACAACTTGGCTTTGGTTTCGTTGCATTCCAATGATTTCCATAATTTTGAGTTATTATGGGTCATATCTTAATTAAATTCACTAAGAAGGTCATAATGGGCATATTACTTGGAGAAACCTCTTAGTGTGATAGCTCATCGGAATCGGGAAGAAGAGAACTACAGGATAAGATGGTGAGAAGTGTCTTTTAGTGGCTGGAGAAGCCATAAGGATGGATAAATCCCTTTTTAGAGGTAAAATGGTTAATTAATTAATTAATTAAGTGATTTAATCAAGGAATAATAAAATAAAGTAAAATTCACTTGGAGGGAAGAAGTCAATAGTGAATTAGGGTTTCAACCATGATTTAGGGTTTTGGAAGTCAATAGTGAATTAGGGTTTCAACAGTGATTTAGGGTTTTCGAAAGCTATAAAGGAAGGGTCAGCGACCTAATTCATCATTATGTAGATTATGACTTGTCATTGAGGAGAAGAGGCACATCTCAGGAGAGATAGTTCAGTGTATTCCAGGAGGAAGACTCCAGTTGGATGATTTCGGTGTTGAAAGACACACCCTAGTCACCGGGAAGATCATCCAGGTCTTCCATCATTATTCATTGATTCCATAGCGCTCCCATATTCTGGGTATTATCTTTTAGTTGCTTATTTGTATTCCAGCTAAGATCCTTTTGTCTTTTGATCTAGCTAAGTGTTTTTACTTTATTCAGTCGTAGTTGCTTATTTGTATTATGGCTAAGATCCTTTGTCTGTTGATCTAGTAAAGTATTGTCAGTTTATTTAGCCGCATTCGACCATTTTGTAATCCACAGAGATATCATAATACAAACTTTGTAGTCCTTTTTCATGTTTATTATCTGTATGATCATTTATATGCTGTAAACCTTTGATCCTACACACACATTAGCAGCGTTTCCTATACTAGCCAAGTCAGGAACATTACAGTGGTATTAGAGCTAGTTTTCCTGCCAGCCTAAGGGGAAAATTAGATAAGGATGTAGATACATCATTACCAACGAGTGGATTGATAGGAGCACAGATGGAGCCTAGACGCATTAGATGCAGGGAGTGTTGCTACAGTTGCAAAGTTCCTTGGAAGCCAAATCACCGATGCAGGGGTAAAGGGAAGGTGCACATTGTTGAGGTGCACTATGAAAATGAGGATGAAGAGATGCATGTGAATGCAACCATAGATGAGTATTTAGAGCAGTCCGATAAGGGTAGTGAGTCTTGCGCATCTGAGGGACAGTTGGAGGGACAGGATGATACCGCATATCCTTCATCTTCCCCATCAGGTAATGTTGATGATTCAACACTTCAGCATAGTGGTGACACTTGTGAGGATTCATATGTGTTGGCACTTAAACATGATGAGCGTAGGAGGTTGGATGACCTACCAGTGGGTGTAGACATGGCTTCCAGGAAGTCATGTATGGAGAATGATGAGCTTCCTATGATGAGTGAACCACATTTTTCATCTTCTCAGTCCCCTATGCTAGCTACGACACATGAGGATATCAATGACATTCCTGATATGGTAGAGGAGCCTTGTGTGGGGATTGTACACAAGGAACATATGGATCTGCAGACCTAGGAGGAGAGGTATGGCTTGGATATGGTTGACCTTACACATACCTATTAATATGAGGAGAGTGAATCACCACTCTCAGAGATTCCATTGATGGACCAGGTTGTGGAGAGTGACAACTTGTTGGGACACTCACTCCCAAGATCGATCTACAGTGATGAGGATGCACTCCTTATTGGTAGAAATGAGCATAGCACGTGTCTGGACACATCTGTATGGGATCCAGGTACAGATGATATTAGTAGGGTGAGTGCACAGGAGGATACAAATACCCATATAGGATATGGTGCGATTCAGATAGGGGCCATAGTTGGTGATGGCGTGCAGTGGCATGCAGGAGGACTCAGTAGCACAGGGGACAATAGGCAATTTAGTGCCTTATATTTTGAGGAGTGTGTTGTTGGGGATTCCATTGTTGACACTAGTAGTGAGAGGCATGAGGTAGCACCTCAGCAGGATTGTGAGCAAGAGTCACGACACTTGGCAGGACAATTGAGAGTCAGTGAGGGCATGAACATGGCAACCACTAGATGCATTGATGATACACATGCATTGGTGGCAGGTTATTGTTGGAGGGACTCGATGGAAGTTTAGATGGGGGACTTGTCATTGATGACTTCCATAGACTCAAGGAGAGAGTGATTGTGATGAGGGTTGACTACCAACAGTTGTTGATGGATAGGGATTACCTATTGGAGGTTGGTGAGATGTATCATAGGGCATTGAGGGAGCAGGAGGTTGAGGTGGACCAAATCACTCATGAGTTGGTGAGAACACAAAGATTCTTGGAAGGAACACAAAAAACCCTTCAGGGATCAGAGTCCATATCAGAGGAGCTACTTGAGGAAACTAGACAAAAATCCACTACACCTAATTCAACAAAGAGTCAAATATATCCCTTAGCCATATTGCGAGAGGATGTTGGTGGTTTAGCAGTGGTGCACCATTTGAGGGAGGAGATGAGGAGTATCCAGGATCACTAATGAGTATGGAGAGATATGATCCAGAGATTCATGAGGATATCCATAGGTCACAGGGACCACCCTTCACAAGGGGTGGTGAGACATTTGGGCACACGTGTACACATGGGGATTCCAGAGCTAGGGGCAATTTTGAGGACTCTTCCATTTATGTTCCAGGATTGGTTGACCTTCATGTAGAGGATGACCCCGTAGTACACCCAGGATCCATGATGTTTCAGGTGTATACATGAGATCACATGAGTATGCAGGGGCACACAATGATGAGTGGTAGTTCACAAAGACATATAGAGGTGTACAGTGGGATTTAGGGGGATGCACTGGATGGCAGGGAGGAGATGTACTCAGTAGAGCATGGAGATTCCTCTCCCTTGCAGCAGTATACATATCTGGGAGATCACCTTCACCATAGAAGCAGTTGCGTGAGTGATTATGGATGGAGAATGATTGACCCACAGTTGGTAGAGATACCTACTATTGTACCCGATGGTTGGTGTTCAGTGATGAGTACATGTGATTATTTACCATGGGTGCTGATGGATGAGCTTTTGGTTAATACCTTTGGATTGAACAAAGCATATTCTACTTTCCAGTCCTATAGTTAGTTGCAGATATTTATGATAGCCTTTCCCAATACTTTCATCATTGATATCAGCACAGGCGGAGCTAGACAGTGGCAGGGGGCATGGAGAGTTTGTAGGCCAAGACCACCTAATAGGAGTGTTTTGATTGCATACATCAAGATAGGGGTGGATCATCAGGCACAGACAGTTGAGGCCTTAGGCATGATGGAGAGTATACTAGGCCATGGGACAAAGCATATATTAGAGGTTGATACATATTCAGTCTCTCATTGGGATGAGGGTGGAGTGATCTTGACATTTACTAGTAGGGCACATCAACAATTAGTGGGGATTGGAGGTGATGAACTTCCAAATTTGACATGGGATCCAAGAGTCCATTTGGTCAATAGCTTGTTTCATCTTATGAGGATCCAGGAGTGGAGGATCTAGAATGGATACTTTGATCAGACAGTCATGATCAGAGTAGAGCAACATCAACATGATGGTCCCTGTCAGAGACTAGCATGGGACCCTGGGATTACAGGGTTGGGCATTTCATTGACTGGTGGAGATGAGTGGACCTTTGCAGGGGGAAGTCCCCTTGATTTTCCATTGAGTTTCAGTATTGGGGAGAGCACATCACTGGTTGGTGATTCGTTGAGGTCTTCTAGTACCTCACTATGGCAGCAACATGTTCAATCGGTGGGGGCCATGTTGGTTTGGTATGGTTTGGTAGGACAGTCTCATTTTGGTTTGAGACCATGTGTTATTTGCAGGAGACTCATGGTAGTGATATGTTACAGGATTATATCTCACGAGGCATTGCAGTTTATATTTTGATATGAGATCTGGGGATTGGAATGCTTGGTAGTTCAACATTTGATGGAGTTGAGTTTAGATTAGAGTGGTTGCTCAGGGAGTTGACTAAGATTCTTTGGCCATTGATCATTCTACTCATCAGGAGCATGTGGGTGTCATGCGTGGTGAGCACTTGGAGAGACCACATCTTGAGGGGAGTCTACCTTATGTCACACAGGTGGATATGGGACCCTGGTATCATATGTAGTTGGATTTAGTTATTGCTTGAGGACAAGCAATCTTCCGGTAGGGAGGACTGTAATGTCCCCATTTTGGGACATTATAACATTACAAAATTTCAGAGTGTTATGCCTACCTGAGTAGCCAGATAGGGGTGGCAGAGTGTTCCGTAGATACTGAGGGGTTTATTTGGGACCAACTTGCATTGTTCATCATCATGATCCATTTCACACAACTTGGCTTTGGTTTCGTTGCATTTCGACGATTTTCGTAATTTTGAGTTATTATGGGTCATATCTTAATTAAATTCACTAAGAAGGTCATAATGGGCATATTACTTGGAGAAACCTCTTTGTGTGATAGCTCATCGGAATCAGGAAGAAGAGCACTATAGGATAAGATGGTGAGAAGTGGATTTCAGTGGCTGGAGAAGCCATAAGGATGGATAAATCACTTTTTAGAGGTAAAATGGTTAATTAATTAATTAATTAAGTGATTTAATCAAGGAATAATAAAATAAAGTAAAATTCACTTGGAGGGAAGAAGTCAACAGTGAACTAGGGTTTCAGAAGTGATTTAGGGTTTTGGAAGTCAACAATGAATTAGGGTTTCAGTAGGGATTTAGGGTTTTGGAAATATATAAAGGAAGGGTCAGCGACCTAATTCATCATTATGCAGATTATGACTTGTCATTGAGGAGAAGAGGCACATCTCAGGAGAGATAGTTTAGTGTATTCCAGGAGGAAGACACCAGTTGGCTGATTTTGGTGTTGAAAGACACACCCTAGTCACCGGGAAGATCATCGAGGTCTTCCATCATTATTCATTGATTCCGCAGTGCTCCCATATTATGGGTATTATATTTTAGTTGCTTATTTGTATTCCAGCTAAGATCCTTTTGTCTTTTGATCTAGCCGAGTGTTGTTATTTTATTCAGCCGCATTTGCTTATTTGTATTCCGGCTAAGATCCTTTGTTTGTTGATCTAGTCGAGTATTGTCAGTTTATTTAGCCGCATTCAACCATTTTGTAATCCACAGAGATATCATAATACAAACTTTGAATTCCTTTGTCGTGTTTATTACTTGTATGATCATTTATATCCTGTAAACCTTTGATCCTACACACACATTAGCAGCGTTTCCTAGACTAGCCAAGTCAGGAACATTACATAATCTAATCAATACATATTTAAGCTCACCAACCACTGTGACATTGGTTATGTCCAGCTAAATAATTTTCAAATCAAAAGGTTTAACTTCAGCATTGATATTTTGACAAACAGACAAAGGCATTACATTTGATGAGGCCCTAGAATCTACCATACAATTATGCACATTTCTGTTGAAGATTTCAAAAGTTAACAGAAAGGGTGGTACATTTTTTCGTGGTGTGGGAGAAGAAACCTCCAATTTTTTGTCTGTTATTCCTGAGGTTATCTTCCAAATTTCCTATTCTTTTATCCGGTGTATCCTTTTTTTATGGTTCTCAGGTGTCCTTTTGTCCACAATATCCTTTGTTTTGTTAATGCCATTTTATGCTGTTTTTTTTTATCTAGAGGATATTTCTTTTTACCGTTATCAACTATGCTTCGTAACATTTTTTGTAGGATGGGATGGAACTTAAGAAGCTCAAAAATCGATATGCTTTCTTTTAATCTTTTAAGATCCTCAATAGGGTAATAATCTAGATCAAAGGAAACAATAATTTTTTATATTTCAACCTGTCTCAATTGTTTAGATATCACATTCTTATTTACCTCAGGCATAGACGTGTTTTGACCTTTACTACTAGTATTATATGGGTGTTGGTTTTTATGGACGGTTTGAAAATTAGCTTGGAAAATTCTATTCGAAAGGTGCCCAAAAACTGGGGGAGATGAGTCGTCCTCATCAAGTGTTTCTTCCTCAACTGCATCATTTAGATTTTCAGGTGGGACAACAACAATATCATTTCCATCTAATATGGCTTGTATAGCATGATGTAACCCTTCAAAATTCTGACCTTCTACAGTGAGATTTGACCTGTTTGGAGGATTTGGAAGTGGTCTCCTAAAATGTGGTCAATAATTTCCTTTGCTTGAAGACCCTTCTTCTACAGATATTTTCAAGTCTATAACTTGATTAGATAACTTTTGAAAGGATTTTTGTAAGCTCTCCAAATATAAGGGTTCTTGTTCTTTCTTATTTGGAGGAGGTCTGGCAAGAATTTATATCTTCTTTTTAGAAGAGGAAGTTGATTCACCTTCTGCATTTACATTACCCTTCAAACTAAGAATGTCATTTTCAATGAGAATTGCCTCCTCAAAATATTATAGCAACATGTTTTTCTTGGACCTTTTAACCCACATAGCTATGTTATGATGTAGAGATTTAGCATAGTAAGCAATAATCAAGTTTTCAGTAGACATGGATTTTGTAGAAACTTTATTTTTAAGTTTAAGGAATCTTTGATTGAAGTCCTTGAATTTCTCTTCAGGATTCATCTTCATGTTGGACAGTTCCATAACTAGAACTTCTAGATATTTATCATCCCCGAACTTTTCTAAGAAAAAGGTTTCAAACCTATCCCAAGAAAAAATAGTTTGGGGCTGCTGTGAAAAATAGCATGTGGAGTCATTTCCTTCAAAGGTGTAAGGGAATAGACTACACATGACATCTTCATGTTCGACGTTTCTAAGCCTAACAACCAACATGATTTTTTTAATATGATCCTCGATTGATTTCTTAGAATCAGGATCAAACTTGGGTAACCATTTTTTGGGATGTTTGGGTAAAGGATGTTGAGGTCCAGGCACTGCCACAACATCTTGGTCAAGCCAAGGTCTGGCAGGATTATTCTGGTTATCCATTTGGGATAATGTGTGTGAATTTTGAGATTTCTCAGATGAATAACTATCTTCATTAGAGGATTCCCCTCCAGAAGAGGGTGGAGAAAATCCAGGTGGGGAAGGAGGAAGTTCAGATCCCCCATCACCTTGGATTAGTGCTTCGAATGGATCAATAGTGGTATCACACAATGCGTTATTGGGTGAACCAGTGGCAAGAGAATCTTCTTATTGATTAGAAAAATCAAGGGGCTGATGTAATTGTTCACCAAACTGTCTAAGTCTGGACAATGGGCCTTGGGTTCTTATTATTGATTGGTGATAATTACAGATAATTTCTTGTACATCAATTCCTTGAGGAATCCATGTCATAGGTTCAACGGGAATGTCAGGTTGGGATTTTGATGTAGTGACTGGATCAGGTACAACAATAGGGTCTGAGCGACTATGAGTTACAATAGGGGAGAGATTATTTTGGGGTGTCTTTCGACCTCCTCATGCCATTAATGAATTTCAGGCCCTCCTTCTAGCACCATTTGTTGAAGGGCATATGTGAACACACCATCAACATGAAGGGAAGATATGGTTCAGGGTTGTCTAAGTAACCCAAGCTGTTTGAAATAACCTACCCTGATGGGTTTTACAACTCCGTTAGTTGGTGAAAACACTAAGGTAAACTAAGAAATAAAAATGACTATCTATCTATACAAACCCACTATGCGCATTTTCTACTGTATCTATCTGTTAATATATAAATGCCACACAATATTATTTATATAATATAGAATATTTATGTACATATACAAGGTTTGTGTAAAGCCTTGTGAAACTGAAAAAATTGTATTACTGAAATAGAGTTTGAGTAACACATGAGGATAAGAAAACTATTCTGAAACTAATTAATCACACAAACAACAAAAGGAATGAATATGATTTATGATGATACAAATCAAATGACCAAAGCATTTTATGTTAAATTTTTAAATCATTATTCATTCAAAAGTAAATTAACCAATGAAAGATAACTAACCTATTGCTGATCAACAATAATAATAAAAAAAGAACTATGATTTTTTGTCTCCCTGTGTAAGATGTGATCTAGTAACCTATTTGCCAAGCATAAATCTATGGAAATCACTTTACAGGATAGAAAAAAAAGAAAATTATGATATTACCTGAAGAATTTCAAGCAATTTCAACAATTCGAAAAATAATTTGTGAGAAACAAAAAGACAAATATAATCCATATGATGTTATATGATTCAAAAACATAGATATGAAAACAACTCCAATCATCTGCAATTGATATAACACATTCAAATGTTCGACATAAATTAGAACATAAATATATTTGTTTTATATTTAATGTACCATATGGATCGTAATAACCAAAAATAATGAACTATATCATGAACAGAAAGAAGAAAAAAATTAAACCATATAATGATGAAGAGACGAAAGCTAACTCATGCAATATATGTTTTATGATTTGAAAATATGAAAGGTAACATGACTAATAAGTAGTCACATCACACAATTTGTTGTCTAGACTAAAGCCATAGAGCATACTGTATTTTCATATCTTTCATTAAAAAAAAATTCAGTATGAGTATTTAAAACATACTATTGATTTCTTTCTCATATCCAAAAGATAGATACTGTTGGCTTGAACCATTTGTTGAATTTAGATTATACTTCTTTTATTTATGGTTCTTTATGGGTTATTATGATTCGACCTTACTATCATAGATTGACCCTGGTTCAGATTTGATAAGCTTCCAAACAAAATCCCTCTAAAACTATCGGCCCCTCTAGAAGACCAAAAGGAAAAGCAGCACACAGAGTGTATTGCGCAGTCTCACCCAAGATAACTCTATGGGTGGCTGCAATAATCAGGTGTTTGCAACCGGGGATTGAGTGGAGATCTATGGTTGTACTCTATAATCTTTATTCATTCAGTCTAACATCTAATTATAACATTCATTCTATTCATGCATGTGGAATACCGGATCTAACTAGTTAATTCATTCCTCTAACATTCAACATTTAACCGGCCATAAAGACGCATACATTCATTCACATAACACAGGTGTTATTGTGTTTCACCCCCTCATGGGCTATGTCCACAAAGATATATCTCTCAACTTCTTATTATGGTTCAATAATATATCACATCATGTGTATTTACAATCTTAGATCTCACTCTCCTCAACATGCTCCTCAATCCCTGTGAGGCTGACTAGATTGCACCAGGCTCCTCAACATGTGACCTAACCCTTGAGATCAAGTCACTCACTACTTCTCGAACCCACCAACTTAATGACTCATACCATTATTACAATTCTCTCTTCCTCTGTGTATGTCTGTATGTGTATATCTCCCCCCTCGGCCTGTCCCGCCGTCCTTCTAAGTACTACCTGTTTATATTCTTGGTTCATTAACCATTAGAATACATTACCAAAACCATAAACCTAGCGTCATTAGGTCTTCCTTGCATGCACACCTTGCCTACTTCTCTTACATGTGTTGCTTTTCCTTCCAACTGTCCTTTGCTCCTTGCATGGTTTTCCTCCAAAAATAACCTTTCTTCCTAACTCGACCTTCACCCAACAGGACCCCAACGCTGACATAAGGCTCATCCCGAGCCACCTAAACCTTGTGCGCTTCTTCAACAACTCCTACTAGAATATGAAACTTCTCTGTGAGTTCCTTTGATTGTGTCTAAGACTGCGTGGTCTTTTCTATGAGTGCATCCAATACTTTCACTCTAACCTCCTTGCTGACCATCTATGTACACTCTGCCTAAATTTGTGCCATGTTCCTCTTTGCCTCCTCTTCTTGTGCAATGACCTCCACTACCCACTCTTGGAGCGGTTCCATTTGAGCTTGCCACTACTTCTTCTATGTCTGCGCAGCTATGAGTTCTACTTGCAACTTCTTCATATCTTATGCTCCTTTGAGACGCTCATTAATCTGCATCGTCTTCTGCCTCTACTTGAGTTCCTAGATAGCTTCACTTATATTCTCCTCTTCCTGGTCCCACTGCTAGACCTGTTGATCCTCTTCCATCTTTGTCCATAGCTGTGCTGCTTTATTGAAAAAGTCGGCATCTTCGTGGACTTGTCATTCCATCTCCTCCATTTTCCCTGCTGCTTCCTACTTCCTCTACTCCTTTACCTCCAGGGGAGTGGTAGGGATGAGTTGTTCCCATAGATCCTTGATCTACTACTTGTATTGATCAATTTTTTGCACAATCTGATCAATCTTCTGCGTCGTCGTGAGCTCTGTTGTTTGTGCTCTCTTTGGAATTCTGTCATAGTCTATAGCCAATCCTTGCTCAAGCCTATCCACGTGATCCTTCTCATCCTTGGTCTTGAGCTTAACCTACTCGAGAACCAACTCCAATGTTTCTCTATTGTCCTTCGTATGCTACAGTTCTGTTGCGTCTGTGCATGCACGCGATTGTACCTCCTGCACAACACTGGATTGTAGTTTATACAATGCCTTGGTTGGTATCCACATCATTACCAACTATATTTGGGCCAAGTTTTTCAATGGTGTGTGGCCTATAATTTCATGCATGTGCAACATGCTTGGTGTAATGTGAAAATTCGATCTCGCTTGTGCCATCGTCTAGATTGTATCTTGCTTGATTGGCATAGCCTTGGCTCCTGCCTGTGATGTTGCGGGGACTGACTCTATTTCTCTTCCTACCCTTTGAGTTTCTATGATATGATAGAGAAGCTGCCTCATGTCGGCTAACTCATCCTGAATCCTATCCATTTGGCACCGGGCTTCATCAAAATCCTTCATTGTTCGATCCTGGACCATTTGGGCCACAATGTCCACGTCATCATAAGTGATTGTGTATTCTGGTGGTGTTTTGTGCACCTTAGTTTTCTTGCGTGCACCTCCCATTTGTATGATTGGCCTATTGGTATGGCCTTTCTCCTACTGAGTAGCACTTGATGTAGTCAACTATGCTGTCTCAATATCTTTTCCCTGTTCCTGCAGTGTCTGGGTGTTGTTCTTCTTCTCCCGCCTGGGTACCTTTCTTGGACGCACCCCCGTTATTCTATTGTGTTGAGTTTTGGCCTGGATTTGGCCTCTTGGGCACCGTTTTGTCTCCTACAAGTGTCTATTCTTTCCCTACATCAACCTCCTTATCCACATACATCTATTGATTCATGGATGGAACCCTCCAGTCATCGTGCCAATCCTTGATGGCCATTTCTATGTCTTCTTCCTTGACACAATACCACAGTTGTATCCATTCATTCTTGTGGTATTTTTGTGCATGGATCCATACTGTATGCCTGGTCGCTTTAAAGTTGGCTATGCCCTAATATTGCACGGTCACTTCTGGTGTAATCCGCCAAGTGTTCGCAATGCTTTCCCGTAGTTTGTTGTAATACCCTGTGAACATGCCTGCATTCACACTTTTGTTCTTAGGGTCTGAAGTGCTCCCCAATGATAGGTATCGCACTGCAAAAAAATGAGTGTATCTCTCGGAAAAGTATTTATACTTCGGCTTCTTCCATCCAATCAAGGCAATGAGGATGAGTAGCGAAGAATAGTGAAATTATGTCCTCAGGTCTGCGCTTCCTTGCAGTCTTCTAGGAACAAATTTAACAAGTACAGGCCCCAACTAAGTATAGAACCCTCTGCACACTGTGTTGCTTCTATGAAAACCCTAACATGGACTTCCTCCTTGCGACACTTTCTGAGTAACTTGCACACCATGATTTTTGTGGCCATCCTTGTTGATGCATCACTAATGCGCTTAATTATGATTCTGCGCGACCCTCTTTCTGTACCATACGTCTGCTTCATTTCCTCAGCCAGTGCCTTCTCCTTCATGTTGGAGTTACTTCACACACACCTAGGATTTATTTTTCCTAAGGTTATTCCTTGTTTATGAGTCATAATTAGTCATTATCCAGTCTCCTATATTTTAGGGGAGAATATTCCACCTGAAGAATATTCTCTTTCAGTTGACACTTCAGTTTGACTAGTTGATTTGAGTTTAGAAGTTACATTGGTTTTGTCACCATGAAAAATTGGGATCATCACCAACTCACTACTCTTTGTTCAGTCAGTTAACTAAAGACTAGTTAACTAGTTAACTCAGCTAGGTGGCAGTTCACTCCCGTAACTGCCCGAGAGACTAGACTAGGTGGCATTTTACTCTTGTAACTCTTGGTGTGTGTCCATATCAATCTATACCACCACTATGGCTCATTAGTTACTCATGTATCCTATATATATTGTAAATTATTCACTCTTTGAGTGTGGAATATGGTTAATGAGAATTCTTCCATTCTTTCTATGTTGCTTCTTCTTTCTCAATTTCTCTCTGCAAATGTGTGTAGTATTTTCTAGCTAGATCTATTCTGTGAAGGTTCAACACATTTACATGGTATCAGAGCTAACGAACTACTAAGCAAAAGATACACCAAAATTGTTTGCAGGTACAAAAGATTGAAGACAGAAACATGGATTATTCACTAGAAATACTTCTCTCGCCTCACAACTATTTGGAATGGAAGCCAAAAAAATTTCTTCTACTAAGATGCAAAGGCTTATACCAAATAACCATGGAAATGGAAGTAGAGCCTGATTCTGTCGACAATAAAAATGACTTTCTCAATAGACAAGATATGGCCATAGGAAGTATCAACATGTTTGTTTCTCCCGAAATTTTCCATCAAGTATATGAAGAATCACAAGGATCAACTCCAAATGAATTATGGACCAGATTGGAGGTTCTATTTGGGAATAAAGAATATTATGAAGATTTCATGCAGGAGGTCGAACAGATAGAGCCAGAAGAGAATCCATCAGAAAATCAAGCCTCTTATTATGAAGAGTCTTCTACAAACGTTTTTGCAGAAATTTGTATTCAAATAATTGAAGATGATGTCTACTCCATTTCAGATTTATTTTCTGAAATTCATATGGAAGATATATGGAATGCATCTCAGGAGTCACATGCAGGCACTTTTGCATGCACCATGCATGCATGTTAGGAGACAAAAAGAGATCCGCGCACATCATACACCGTTATGATATTTTCTGAGCACAATTTGCAAAAAGGAATTGGATATTTGAATTCATCTCAGGAAAATATCCAATTTCAAAAAACAAATCATCCAAAATGGAGTCCGGGAACTGAAGTTATGATCGTTTCAAAATCAACAAAATTTCAGCATTTTTATGGATATTTTTCATTGCAAGAAGATAAAGTGGATATCTGTGGACATCTCAATGGTGCATATACTTCATCAGATCCGCGCAGAAATCTACATCTTCAAAAAAATCTTCAATGAGCACAAACTTGCACAGTTGCGAGGTCTTCTTGGAGTGAAGGACAAGGTTTCTTAGCAACTATTTTTGTTCCTTCTCATTTTTTATTTTATGCATTGTAATTTGAGG
>ML792052.1:131062-143551 GCA_009831015.1 Picea engelmannii
AAGATAATGCTCAAGAACATAAGTTCGAGACAACCTTTAGCAGTCATGTGATAAACCAGTGATCAAGCGTCTTTCAGCAAATCAACCAAAAACGATGACAATCTAAGCAACGAAAGAGGTGTTTTCACACTTGCAGTTGTGAACACTGAAACGAAATTGAATTGTAATTGTCGCAAAAAATGAGACGAATGTCTAGAAGCACAATGCGACAATGATTTGTCATGATACCACAAGGGGCACTGGAGTTTCTCTTTGGGTGGTATTCGCCTGCTCCAGTAGTGGAGATCTACTGGCCTCAATGATTTGAGCAGGTTCTACTTCAATTTCAGTCTGAGGTGGTGAAATATTTCCCTCAATGGTTTGAGCAGGTTCTGGTTCAACTTCGATTTGAGGTGGTGAAATATTGCCCTCACTGGTTTGGGCAGGTTCTGGTTTAACTTCAATTTGAGGTGGTGAAATATTTCCCTCACTGGTTTGGGCAGGTTCTGGTTCAACTTCAATCTGAGGTGATGAAATATTTCCCTCAATGGTTTGGGCATGTTTTGGTTCAAGTTCAATCTGAAGTGGTGAAATTTCCCTTTGGGTGGTGGTTGCCTGCTCCAATTGTGGAGGTCAATGCCCTCAATCAAAGTTTCCCAAGTCAACTGAGTTTGACTCAGTGCTTTATCCACTATCAATTTAACTAGCTTGTGATGGCTAATAACAAAACCAGGATCTTTGGACTTTTGTGTCCTTAGAGCGACTTCATGTAATACAATATCTAGGAAGAAAGTAAGGTTAAGTACTAACCGTTGCTTCAAGGTTGCCAACAATTTAAGATGGCGTGGATGAATTACATCGTACCATCCATTGCAGGTGATGTAGTGCTGAACTATCCCCGCCAATTCCTTCCATGGTTAATTGAGGGTATTAGGATTTAGTCCCTTTCCTTTTTTTGTCCAATTCTTCCCCCGGTTCTGTGAAAGATTCCATAGCTTCCCTTAGATTCGTGTATTTCCCTGTCCATTGACTGCCTGTGTTAGAGAGGCCTGTGACCTCTGCTATGATTTCTAAGGTGAATGGTATTCGTATACCCTGCACTGTAGAGATTTCACCTTGCAGGTTTTGAAATAATTCCAGTGTGACATTTGTGTCATCTCCTTGCAAGCAGTTGAAGTATTCTATCCACCCTAGGTGATGTAGGATTTCTCTTGCCTATTCTGTAACCCGGAGTAATGCAGGCTCTCTACGCACACTTCTTCCACCCATATTTCTGTGAGAAGAAATAACGACTATCGTTCTTGTTTACGAATTTGGTTAGACCAGCTCTGGAAAAACAGATTCTAGAAATGGAAAATATCAGCGACGACAAATGTATAAAGACGTGGGTTTTGTATTAATTGCAATCATTACGGCTAGTTGAGAAGTGTGTCGAGCATCCCCCTCATTAATGTAGAGGTCGTCCTTGACCGTCAGTGTAGGCGGAAGCAATGAGTGTGGTTATTTCGGGTGAGAGGTAATGATTGCATTGCCGCCATCAATAGGGCTAATCATATATAATTTTCAAAAAGACACATGCCACCAAAAATCATTTAAATGATAGTCGTGTGATGTGTGGAATTTATAAAGTTAGTACACCTATGTGAAAAAATGATTTATGGAGAAATCAATCGAAAATAAGTTAAATTTGTTCATTATATTTTTTTTAATAATCCACATAACATAATATTGTTACTTTTTCGGTGATTGAGTATAACTGATATGATAGCCTCATTTTTTTTTGAGTAAAGGAGATCTAGAGACACGCAAAAACTTGGTATTTTGAGATAATCTTCCATACCATAGGCAGAGCCACTGCTGCCCGCAGGCATCCATAGCCTCGACATGGTTTCCTTTTAACCCATAGATGAGCCTGTATCCTTCATAAACATACAAATCATCTTTTTCTAAAAAAGACCATTATCTTGGTTTGGTAGCCAGATGGTGATAATGCCACTCACTAGATTGTAACGTAAGTGAACAAGCCAGCATGTGATGAGACCTCTTGTCCTTTGAAAAAAAAGTGTCAAAGGCCATTACCCTGGTGTGGTAGCCATAATGGGAATGTCACTTTCGTTAGCATCCTATGATCGTGGTAGGTTGGCTCGTGATGAGACCCCCTATTCTTTTATGAAAAAAAAGATTCTTATTGCATATATATATATATATATATTTTTGTATTTTTTTTTTTGTCTTTAATAAATATTTGAATTGTATTTTCCCAAGAACACCTTTATCTTGGTTTGGTGGCCAGATGATGATAATGCCACTCAGTAGATTGTAACGTAAGTGAACAAGCTAGCTCGTGATGAGACCTCTTGTCCTTTGACAAAAAAGTGTCAAAGGTCATTGCCTTGGTGTGGTAGCCATAGTGGGAATGTCATTTACGTTAGTATCCTATGATCATGGTAGGTTGGCTCATGATGAGACCCCCTATTCTTTATGGGATTTTTTTTTTTTTGAGTGTTTATTTAGGGAGGCTCATCTACTCCTTAAGAGTAAGGGATGGTATAAGGAAGTATAGGGATGCCAAGTAAAAGTGTGCTAAAGTCTTCTTATAATATAGAGGCAGGATATCATTCAGGTATATTTGTATATATAAGGGAAATAAACAACTTATGTTGGTAATCAATTATGAACAAGGTTTAAGATATTTCAGAGAGATTAGTCCTTAAAAATATTTTTGATAAGCTGTGAGGGATCATCCACAAAATAATGACAGATCGTTATAATGATGATTAGAAACAGTGTTGGTGAAAATTAATTGATGAAAGCCGCACTTATGAAGGAATGGATAGCATTTGAATGGTAAATAAAGGAACTGCAATCACGTGAAAATGAACAGTAGTTGTTCCATTAAAAAAGAATGACAGGTGCATGAAAAGGGAACAACAAATATTTCGTTCAAAAAACAATTGTGTGAAAAGGAATGGAACTGTTCCGTTCAAAAAGCAGTTGCGCGAGAAGGAATGACAACTGTTCCGTTCAAAAAAGAACAACAGGCATGCGTGAAGGAACAACAGGCACACGAAAAGGGAACAACAGGTGTTCCGTTCAAAAAGAAGTTGCACAAAAAGGAAGGACAACTGTTCCGTTAAGAAAGGACAATAGGTGCGCAAAAAGAGAACAACAAATGTGCGAAAAGGGAACAACAAATGTTCTGTTCAAAAAGAAATTGTGCGAAAAAGAACGACAGTTGTTCCGTTCAAAAAGTAGTTGCGCGAGAAGGAACGACAACTGTTTTGTTCAAAAAGAACAACAGGTGTGCATGAAGGAACAACATTTGTTCTATTCAAAAAGGAACGACAGTCGCACGAGAAAGGAACATCATCATCATGATCATGTAAAAGACAAAATCTATGTAATAAAACTAAACGGGAGCATGGAACAGAAGACGGTGCTAATTGTAGTTATTTGTCCTGATTCTTGTTTCCTAGATAAATTTTTATAAAACAAATGAAAGAAGAAAAAAACCAAGCACTCAGTTGGAAAACTATGTACAATATGTACAATATAAACATAATGCATCATTTATGGAGTTTGGGTGGCTGGGTTACCTTCCCAGCAACCAAAATCTGCATCGTAGGGTCTTTACTTACTTCTTGATAGAAAGAATCTTTTGAAGGTGGCTGGTGGTAAAGTCATAGCCAGTGTCCATTGACCAAAAAGGGTGATCTAGACCCATCTATGGTGCTCAAGGTAACCATGCCATTATCATGGACTTCATTAATTTCATATGGCCCTAGCCATCGTGTCTGTAATTTCCTAGGAAAGTCCTGAAATTTGGAATCATAGAGGAGTGCCCAGTCGCCTTTCTTGAATGATTTCTTCTTGATATGCTTGTCATGCCAGGTTCATGTTTGTCGCTGGATAACAGTTGTGTGCTCCACAACAGACAAGCATGCTTCATCCAATTCGTTGAGTCGTTGAAGGCATTGTTTGTGTGCTTCTATTAGATTTAGTCCAATTTCCTGGGCCATTCTTAGGGTCTTGATCTCGAATTCTATTAGGAAGATGGGGTTTTTACCATAGACTAGATGATAAGGAGAGTAGCCAGTGGTGTTACGCCAGGTTGTATGATAAGCCCATAAGGCATTTGGGAGCTCGGTATCCCAATTCTTTCGGTTTGTTGAGACAGTCTTCATCAGGATTGCCTCTAGGACCTTATTGGTGCTTTCTACCTACCCGTTTTCTTGTGGGTGGTATGGAGAAGTAACTCTGTGCTTGATGTGATAACTGTCCAGGGTGGTTGTGATTCTATGACCTGTAAATTGTGACCCTCCATCAGTAATTATTTCTCTGGGTAGTCCATACCGTACAAACAATTTGAAAATGAATTTGATGACTACTTCTTCTGTTGCATTTGGTAAAGCTTCCGCCTCTACCCATTTGGTCATGTAGTCCATTGGAACGAGAATATAGGCCTTTTGATTTGACTTTGGATTAAAGGGGTCGACGAAGTCCAGCACCCATCTTTCAAATGGTTCTACAACTAGTTGTGTTTTCAAGGGCATTTCATCAGCCTGACCTAGTTTCCCCATCTGCTGGCAGCTGTCGCATGTTTGGACATCTTTCTTGGCATATCTGAATATTGAGGGAAAATAATAGCCCATCTGTAAGATTTTGTGTCCAGTCTTGCAGTTTGAAAAATTCCCCCCACAGGGCTCGTCATGTCCTTCTTTCAATATGTCATAGATTTCATCCTCTCGTACACATCGCCGGATCTGGAGATCAACTCTTATGTGGAAAATATATCCACTGATCCAAGTGAATCATGCGATACACTCGACGATTAGTTGTCTTTCCCTGGATGATAAATGTGTCGGTAATCTTCCCACTGCTAGATAGTTTGCTACATCAGTGTACCAAGGTGGTTTTGTGTTGACACCAAACATATTCTCATCCGGGAATTGATCCTCAGTTGTTAATGAGTCGTCTGTTTTTGGGAATCGGGACAGGAAGTCTGCGACAAGATTTTCTCTCCCAGGTTGATCTTTGATGGTAATATCAAATTCCTGCAATAATAACAACCATCGAGTGACCCGTCCATTATTAATTGGTTTATTAGCTAGATATCTAATGGCATAATGATCGGTATAGAAGATAACCAGATAGCCTGTTATATAATGACGAAATTTATTGATGGCATGTATAATAGCTAAGAACTCTTTCTCTGTTACTGTATAATTAAGTTTGGTTGGAGTTAAATTCTTGCTAATGAAATAAATGGCGTAGGGTTTATTTTCTTCTTCCTGTCCCAGAACAACGCCTATGGCAATGTCTGAGGCATTGATGGAAATTTGAAATGGTATTTTCCAATTAGGTCCCCTCAACATTGGCGCTGTTGAGATCAGTTTCTTGAGTCCTGCAAAAGCCACATCGCATTTATCAGACCATTGGAATTCTACATTTCCTGTCAAAGCATGTAAAGGCAACAGTTTTTGAAATTTTTTGCATAAATCTGCGATAGTATCCTGAAGCACCAAGAAAACTATGTACCTCAGTTTGTGTGTGTGGAGTAGGTAGATTAAGAATTACCTCAATTTTTGCTGGATCTAATCTAATTCCATCTGCAGAAATGTAATTCCCTAATACCAAACCTTCTTTGATCATCATGTGACATTTTTCTTGGCTTAAGAATAACCTGGTAGCGATGCATCGTTCTAATACCTTCTCCAGATTAGTCAAGGCTTGATCGAAATCATCGCCATACAGAGTAAAATCATCCATGTAGACTTCGAGCCCTTCGCTAATCAGATCACTGAATATGATCAGAATGGCCCTTTGGAATGTAGCTGGAGCATTACAGAATCTGAAGGGCAATACTTTGTATGCAAAGGTACCCCAGGGACATGTGAATGTCATTTTATCCTGATCTTCTAGGGTAATCTGGATCTGATTGTAGCTGTTAAAACCATCCAGGAAAGAGAAGAATTTCTTCCCTGCCAAGGTATCCAGGACCTGATCAATGAAAGGTAATGGAAAATGATCTTTTTGAGTAGCTTTGTTTAGTTCCCTGTAATCAACAAAGATTCACCACTTTCTGTTTTTCTTTGGGACGATGACTAATGGGGAAACCCATCGACTATCTGAGATAGGGTATATAAAATCTACGCCCAATAGATTTTGTAGCTCTTCTTTAACAATATCTCTGAGGTGGGGGTTCAGTCTTCTTTGCGGTTCTCGGATAGGTCGGGAGTCTTTCTCAATATAAATGTGGTGTGTGCAGAGTTGTGGATCAATACCTTTCATATCAGAGTACTCCCAGGAAAAAGCTTGCTGGTATTTAGAGAGAGTTTGGATTAGATTTTGTTATTGTTTCTCTTCTAGGTTTTCATTAATGTTCAGAGACTTCCCTGGTGCGATCTCAACGGATTTGCTGTTGTGAACAGCGGTAGTCAGAATTTGTTGTTCCATTAGATTTTCCAACGAGTCTCCCTGTGCTTCACAGTCTAGAACAGATTGGAGCATCTGACATGTTGGGTTACTTACAGCGGTTGGGTTGTTAATAAACCCACTAATTACATCATCTTCTAGCTTATTTTTGTGCTTGAGGGCTTCTTCCATTGTTAATGGGGCACACAAATCCTTCTCAGGATATTGTGGTGGTGGCAATTGCGGGTATACAATCGTTGTACTAGGTTTGGCTAGGGGATATAAGATGAGATTCCTTGTAACCCCTCCTCTAGCAATTGTCATTGTACCCGATCGACAACCTATGTACACATTAGTTGTCACGAGCCATGATATGCCTAATATCAATGGATGCCCTTCAAGTGCACTTTTTGGGTTGATAATGAGAAAATATGCGAGATATTCCCAAGAATCAACTGAAATGGCTATGTCATGTAGTGTGCCAAGTGGTTTGACCACTGATCGATCAACCAATTGTAACATAATTGGGGTTGGGTCGAAAGAGTGAAGTCCCAGGGAATTTCAGGTTTCCATAGTTAGAATATTGATGGCCGCCCCCACATCAACTAGGGTATTTGGAAAGGAACAACCCCAAATCTGCACTGTTACTATGGGGTTCCCCGGATCTGCATATTTAACTGGTGTTTCTCTACCCAAAACTAGATCAGATAAGGCTCCCACTACATGAACTGTTGGTGATGAATTTTTTATTTTTCTGACGGGCTTCCTCCCACATAGCTCCTTGATTGTCTTTGCGTAGATCAGTATGTCTTGCAGGGCTTGCAGGAGTGGAATTTTGATGTATAAATTCTTGAGTTCCCCTACAATGTCGAAGTCAGGAGAGACGGTGGGTTTCTCTATCATCAGTATTTCAGGGAACGGAGGGGAGGAAATTGCATCCTTATCAGAGTCTTGTGATTCGACTGTGTTCCTCCCTTACCTGATTTCTTCTGTTATTACCACAGTGGGAGGTGTTATTGCTGCTTGTTTTTCATTCCCTTGTTCTTGGGGAACGTCATTTTGTTCAGGAGAGATGATGCACCCTGATCTTAACCAAAGTTCATTGCACCCTACTGAATTAATTTCCCCTTCTCCACTTTCCATAATCTAGACGAGCTGAGCTAGTCTGTTATTGGGATTCGGGTGGGGTTGGGCAGGTAATTGAGGGTGCAATTGTGATTGGGGCAATCGGAGTGGAGTTTGTAATGAAGGTTGGGTTTGAAGGGTCATCCCCATAGGTTGGTTATTCATCCCCATGGGGCGCTACCAGTTCTGGTTCCAATTTGGGTTTTGGGCAATTGAGTTAGGCCAATGTGGAGGGTAGGTATTATTCAAATTTTTCCAGGATGAGGTGGTGTATTGTGAATTTGGCCAATTGGAACTTGTAGTTGGTTGATTTTTCTAGTTGGGGTTTGTGGCTGGCTGGTTTTGCCAAGTGGGGATTGCAGGTGGGTATTGTTGGGGCTGCCAGTTCTGATTAGTAAATGGTTGGCCCTTCCATGTGCTACCAACATTCTACTGTTGATTATACTGTCCAGGATTCTTCTGTTGATTGTACTGTCCAGGAAAGAAAGAGGAAGAGTCCTGAAATGTATTTTGAGGATGGGATTGCCACTGACGGTGTTGAGCCATCAGATATAATGGTTTTGTCTCCTCTTCTACCTCTTTGAATACAACTTTCAATCCGAGGAGTGATGGGAAGTCTTCTGTGTCATGATCCTTGGCACAAATAGCACAGACCCGAACTATATCTAAGGGGCATTCTCTTGGACCGTGTTTTTTTCTGCACCTGTGGAAAAATATAGCCAAGGTTTTTTCTGCCTCTACCTTTTTCTCTTTGGCTTGCAATACGTCCAATTGTGTAGTCTGAGTGCTCAAAATATTTGTTTTAAAGTTTTCTAGGAGATTACCGACTTCAACTCGCGTGACACCCCCGCTAGAGATATTATTATTGCTTGTGAGGGACGTCCGCATACTCGACCTGGTCCGTGTACTCCCTCGTGAGCACCTGATACACAATAAAAAAATATCTTCATAAGTTTCCTGATAAATGTCACCTTTCCCCATTAAATTCAATGTTTCTACCCATTCATCTTTCATACCTTTGATCAAATTTTCTTTGAGTACTGGGCCTGGTAATGTACCATAGGGTGATCTTTTCAAATTATACCGAAATATTTCAACATATTCTTCTAATGATTTATTTTCTTTCGCAGTCATTTGAAAGATTTCATCTTTTAGGTCTCTGGTTCTACAATAATCCTGATATTTTAACAAGAAGGTTTGTTTCATCTGGTCCCATGAATTGATGGTTCCACCTCCCAATCCCATGAACCAGTGTAGGGCTGCTCCCTTCAAGGTAGAGGGGAATAGTTTTAATTTTTGGGGTTCATAGGTGTAGTCATACCCTCTACATAGGACATCAAATTGAAATAGGAATGCATCCGGGTCTTCCGAAATCAATCCATGGAAGGTTGGCAGGTTTTGTAAGGGGATTTATTTCATGGGGGCATTGGCTACTGGATCAACTATTGGATACTCCAGCATAGAGTTCTGGGGTTGTTGTTTATTTGCTTGTGCCATTTGTTCAAAAATGTGCCAAAAATTTTCAGGAGGTTCTTGATCCGGGTATTCTATTTGAAATTGTTGATTATTTGGTCTTCCTAGGGTTTTGACTGCACTCCCTTTACCTGGGATTTTGGATATGCCTCCTTCTTTCACAGGAGACTCAGGATTAGGTGGCAGTGGTGGGTATGCCTTGACAAGCCCGCTAGTTTCTCCTATTCCCTGCTCCATATTATTAGGGCTTCCCTCTTCTAAGGGGTTGAGCGGTGGGAGATTTGTGTTTTGAAAACTCTGCTTGGTCCCTTCATATTTTCTATGAATCTGAGCGTGGGTCGTAGTTGGTGAAACTACTGCTTGAGATATTCATGTGGGTCCTTTCCTAGGTCCAACCGAAGCTTGAGATTCACCCTTTTTGATGATTTCGTCTATGAAAGTGCTTCTTCCAGGGATCATCGAACCCTGGGTTTTGGTAATTTTTGTTGGGGGTTTTGGATTTTCAAGATCCTTTTTTCTAGTCATACACACTTGACACAACAACAAAAGAAATTTCAACAAAAGAAACACCTATGAGACGTGTCAACTGGAGGTAAGTGTTGGCATAAGCATTTTACTTATTGCCTGCATAGGTTCTTACCTTCTATCTTCAATACTTGGTCCTCTAGAGACATAACCTATGCTACCTTTGACATTCTCCCCGGCAACAGTGCCAAAATGTTGGGCTCTAAAGATGTCTCAAAAACAACCTTAGTTTAACATTAATTTATCAACCCAGGGATTCGTCTTTTATCTCAAGAATATCGGCAAAGTTTATGCAGGTAGCCTAAAATTGTGTAGCCAAACCAGATCTAAGTTCATCAACAATCAAGTTCCTCAAACGTTCACCAAATATTCTAAGAACTAAATGAAATTGAAATCTGATTACTAAGATGTTGTAAAATGAAAGGAACTAATTAATCTAATTGAATTCACTTAACTATAAAGCAATAATTGAATCTAAGAAAGGACTTGTAGATTTAATCTATCAACCATAAATTCTGATTACTGGAAAGGACATAGAAAATTATTCTATCTATGAAAATAAATAACAACTGTATTCTAATCGAAAGGGACAACTAATGTAACTTTATGGAAAGGAACAACTATCGTAACCTTAACTGAAAGGAACAACTAATGTAACTTTAACTAAAAGGAACAACAATTGTAAATATAAAGCAAAGGAACAACGTAGATGAAAATGTGAGGAACTGTCAAGCAACAATCTTTAGAAATGGAGATCATAACAACAATCATGAATACTTAAGGAAATTCCTATCTTCTGCAATAATCATCAATTCATTGATACGCTCATGCAATTAAAAGAAATCTGAATCACGAAATAGAAATCAAAACTCTGAACTGATATAATTATAGAATGAGACAATAGCTTCTTCAGACTGGTCCCTTGGTCTTCAAAAGTACTGCTATAAGAAACTCAGAATGCAGGGATGATAAAAACACTTAAAACTTTCATTGATTCCATAACTGGTTAAACATTTACAACAACTGCTCACGCAGGACAATTTTGAATCTGAATACTTAAAATGCGGTTTTTTTCCTATCTTTTTCTAGATCTATTACCCTCTTATATATTAAAATAGTTTGGGTACATCAAGCTATCATGAGGATCGAAAGATCCTTAGGATTTCTTTACTATTATAAAATTACAATATAGAAAATGTATTATCTTCAAACTTCTTTGCGCCTAAAAAGTCTTCAACCTTTAATAGCTTGCGCATGGCCAAAATCTCTTTGGTTATCTTTGGCAGTTATTTGTCCAATTCTGTAACAAAATCAAACCATTCCAATCGTAAATTAGATTCTATTTAATAAAACTTTAATAACAACCCTAAGATACATACTAATCATATTCTTTCCTATCTATCCCTAACTATCTAAAGAATCAATCAAAATCATATCATAAACTGTGGGAAAAAGGAAGATATTTGTACCTTTTTCGTAACCCAACAAGTGGTATCCATAGAGTGCCATAAATGGTGTCATTTTTGTTGCAGTATGAAAGGAAGTGTTATACCACCATTCTACCAAGGGTAACCATTTGAACCGTTGTGTTTGTTTATCAGAGACAAAGAAACGAAGGTATCCTTCCAAACATTTGTTCACTATCTATGTTTATCCATCAAATTGAGGATGATAAGATGAGCTATTAGCCAATTGAGTACCCAAACCAGAAAATAATTCTGTACAAAAAAGTCCAGTGAATATGGGATCTCTGTCACTTACAATAGTCTTTGGGCTGCCATGTAGCTTTTGAACTGTCTCCATGAATGCGGTGACAATTGTACTGAATTTTAAGGGATGAGAGAGTGCACAAACATGTTCATACTTGGTTAGTCTATAAACAATTACCATGATGAAACTCTTTTCTTCAGACTTCGGTAACCTTGTGATGAAATCCATGGAAACCTCCTCCAAGCGCTAACTTGGGATGGCTAATGGTTGTAAAAGAAATGGGGTCTTAATTGTTTCCACCTTATTTTGTTGGAAAACCAAACATTCTGCCTCAAACCTTTGAACATCAATTTTAAGGCCATCCCAAAAACGTTCCTTCTTGACCCTATGGTAGGTTTTCAAAAATCCCGAGTTCCCTCCTACTGGAGAGGTGTGCAATTACAATAGTACCTTGTGTTTGAGTTGGGAGTTCTTACATAAATATAAGTGATCTTTGTACCATAGTGAATCTTTTTTTCCATGTAAATGTACCTGATGCACTGGAATCCTACTGCAACCTTTGAATGAGAGTCCACACATTTTCATCATTCTTCCATTCATCCCTTGCTTCTATTATCCAATCGGGTTAGATGATTGAGATAACACAGAGAAATGACTCAACATCTTCATCCTTTCTTGAGAGTGCATCTGCCACAACATTTTTCTTCCCTTTTTTATAGACGATTTCAAAATCATAACCCAATATCTTGGTTACCCATTTTTGTTGTTCTTCTGAAGATAGTCTTTGTTCCAAGAAGTATTTAAGACTATCATGATTTGTTTTTACCTTGAAGTTCCTACCTATTAGGTAAGGACACCATTTCTTCAATGCATGTAGTATTGCCATCATTTCCTTCTCATAAATGGGTTTGTGTAAGTCCTTTCCCTTGAGTGGTCGACTTTCAAAAGCCAGGGCCCTTCCTTCTTGCATTAGGACAACACCAATTCCATTTCCCGAGGCATCACATTCCATAATAAAGTTTTTTGTGAAGTCTGGAGTGGTCAAGAGAGGAGCTCTGCACATCACCTCTTTAAGTTGTTCAAAAGCTTGAGTTTCCTTTGGAGTCCATGAAAATGCATCCTTCTTAGTTAGTTATTTTAAAGGTGCTCCTATTCTTCCATAGTGCCAAACAAACTTGCAGTAGTAACCTGTCAAAACCAAAAATCCTCTAAGATTCTTCAATGTTTTGGGAATCGGCCAGTCCATCATGGCCTTAATCTTGT
>ML792052.1:143601-215929 GCA_009831015.1 Picea engelmannii
TCTTGTTAGGGTCTACCTTGACACCTTCATGAGATACAATATGACCCAAATACTCTACCTCCTTCACTCCAAAGAAACATTTGGATGGTTTGGCATATAGTTGTTGCTCCTTTAGTAGTTGTAGCACCTTGTCAACATGTCTCCCATGATCCTCCCAAGACTTGCTATAGATTAGTATATCATCAAAAAATAGCAACACAAATTTTTGAAGGAAGGGATTGAAAATTGAATTCATCAACCCTTGGAATGTGGAATGCCATTTGTAAGGCCAAAATGCATGCCCAAAAATTCATAATGGCCTTCATGAGTTCGAAATGTTGTTTTTGGGATATCTTCTTCCTTCATTCTAATCTGATGATGCCCTGGACGTAGATCCAACTTTGTGAAATAGATTGCTCCATGTAGTTCATATAACAATTCATCAATGGAGGGAATGGGAAACTTATCTTTAATAGTGATCTATTGATCTCTCTATAATATGTACACATACGCCATGAGCCATCTTTCTTGAATACCATTACCATAGGTGCAGAGTAATAAATTTGGCTAGGTCTAATAATGCAAACCTCTAACATTTCTTCAACCATGCGCTCAATTTCACTCTTCTAGGCATAAGTGTATCTGTATGGCCTGATGTTAGGAGGAACACTCCCAGGAACTAGGTGAATATCATGATCATGATTTCAAGTGGGTGGAAGACCTTTGGGAATATCTTCAAATACTTTGGAATGCTTATCAATGATCCCTTGGATATCTTGAGGAAGAGATGGCTTAGATGTTTGAACATCTAGTGATCATAGTTGTGCAATAACACCTTGATGCCCCTTTTTCAATAATTTTTTCATGCCATTAGAGCTTATCAAATTATCGGGTTTCTCTGTGATACCTCTTAACTCAATTTCTTTTCCTTCCAATGAAAATTTCATTAAAAGTTTTTGAAAATTAAAAGCCACTGTTCCTAATGATTGTAACCATTGGATTCCTAGTACAAAATTAGCACCACCCATGGGTATAGAAATAATTGGACTATTCATTACACATTCCCCCATAGCAAGATTGATCTTATTGCAGTTTCCTGAGCAATTGATATTTCCTTCATTTGCAATCATTACTTGAAACTCTGGCGCTGGATATACAAAGCAATTGAGATCTTTGGCTAATTTATAATAAATGGAATTATGAGTACTTCTAGAATCAATTAGGACTATTACCTTTTTTTTTTGATATATCCTTCAATCTTCAGGGTTTGAGGAGTGCTAATTCCAGCTAATCCTTACACGATATCGTGGGAGTCAACTCTTCAGATGAAATTGCTTCTACATTTTCATCTTGCGATGGTTCTTATTCTTGTTCTTGTTCTTCTTCCTCTTCACAATATATGTAGAAAAATTTCTTCTCACCACACTTATGTCCCTTACTGTACTTGCTGTCATAATTAAAGCATATTTTTTTTTTATTTTCTTTCCTCCAATTGTTGAGGTGTCAACCTTGTAGGGTTGGGTGTTTTAGAAGAAGGAGCATTATTCTCTTTATAGATGTTAGGATTGGTCCTTCTAGTAGCCATAGCCATATTTTTACTTTCAACATTTCTTGCCACCGTAAATGCATTCTCCAATGATTTGGGTTCCCAAAGGTGACCCTCATGTTGAATGTTATCCCTTAAAGTTATTATGAATACATCAATCAAGTGCTCATCTGAAATATCTGTTACCTTTATATTCAATCTTTGGAAGTTCTGAATGTTCTTTGTAACTGAACCCTTTTTCTTGAGATTTATCAATTGGCTAAAGAAGGTATTTCTCCTTGTATCCTCATAGTGTGCTATCATTTCTTCCATGAAAATTGTCCAAGTGATGAGTGATTTGCGAGAACAAAGACATTGATACCATACAAATTGATTGGATTCTAAATATAAAGAAGCAATTCGTACCTTTTGTGTATGTGGCACATTATGTAGATCAAAGAATTGCTCCTTCTGAAGTATCCATGTGATTGGGTCCTTGCCATAAAACTTCCTCATATCGATTTTAGGAATGTGGTTGGTATTCAACCCAAAGTTGGAGTTTCTCCATTCTTGATTCACCTTCCTTGTGTCATCATGAATTTCATGGGATACATTTTCACTTTCAGGTGTCCTCTCTATTAGGAAATTTTTCAATCCTTCCATGATCTCCCCTTTTAAACCATCCATCTTAGTATTTATTGCCTCAAACTTAGCTTCCATTGAATCCATCATCTCTTGTAGTTCATATTTTGTTATTGTCTTATTTTGTAAATCATTTGTGTCCCTACATATTTCTTCACCTTCATCAAGAGTCCAAGTAGGATTGTCTGGAGGATTATTTGGTGTAGAAGTTCCCCTTTTTGGTGGCATGTTGGCCAAGTATCACTTTAAACCTTGATTTTGAGGTGGTTATGCTAGACAATCTTCTTTGTATTGTATCTCCAAAATTTCGGCCCTTCTGAGTATGATTTTTTTTTTTTTGTAGGTCTCCAATATTTCTTCTCTGCAATGCCATAGGTCTGATAAAAATTGGATGTTCCAAGTATAATTTACAGTAACTTCCCCGCAACTTGCTAAATTTTGTCCTTTCCAGGCGATCTCACTTGTATAGCATTCCCCACACAAACTAATTGATACAAAATTCTGAAACTCATACCAGAACTACTTCGGATTGTCCACTATTCAATGCAACTGGTCTCACTCAATTTGGATTCTCTAGGAATAAGTTATGATTGTTTTACCTAGAACACCTGCATGAGACTAGTCAATAGGAATAATCAGATACTCTATATTCCACAGGGTGTATCTACAAATTTAAGATGACCCAGAAGTTGAATTTGTTACCACAGATACCTTACTAATTTCTGTGAATAGCCTCCAAATTTCAGGCTTTGAAATGTTACAGAAATTTTTTTATAGAGAAAATTCTGCATTGCCTCAATTCAAGCTGATTCTAGAACCCTATCTTACAAAGGTTGTATCTCCGAAAGTATAAGGCATCAGGAGATGAAATTTTAACCCAACATACATTAATCTATCCAATAAATATCCTGTAAGCCGTTCCTTCTGAATTGTTGTAGAAAAAAATTATAGAAAAAATTCCAAGTTGTCTCAGATGTAGCAACAAAACCCCAAGACCTTGAGCTCTGATATCATATGTTAGGAACCAAATATCAATATGGCATAGAAAAACCTTAGAATAAGTACTCAACGCCTTGAAAAAGAGAGAAATTCAGATAATAAGCCTCTTCGAGGGGGAAACCTTCTTATTCCCACATAAATGTCCAAATACAAGATGATTCCAAATGAAAATGTCTCCTTGGTATATATAGGAGACTAGGAGGTATAATTACAACTAATGGACTAAAGACGACATAAATAAAATAATATTACTGATGTAATATGCCCCAATTAAGGGGTAATGAGACACTTTTTAGGGATTAACATAATCTTTATTCATTCAGTGTAACATCTTATTATAACAATCATTCTATTCATGCATGTGGAATACCCAATCTAACTAGTAAATTCATTCCTCTAATATTCAACATTTAGCGAACCATACAGACACATAAATTCATTCACATAACATAGGTGTTATTGTGGTTCACCCCCTCCTGGGATACGTCCACAAATATCTGGCTCTCAACTTCTTATTATGGTTTAGTAATATATCATGCCGTGCGTATTTACAATCTTAGATCTCACCAGATTAATGAATCCTACCGTTCTTACAATTATCTCTTTCTCTATGTATATCTCCCCCCTCGGTCCATCCCTCCATCCTTCTAAGTACTACCTATTTATATTCTTGGCTCATCAACCATTACAATACATTACCAAAACCCTAACCCTAGCATCGTTAGGTCTTCCTTGCATGCATGCCTCGCTTGCTTCACTTACACGTGCTGCTTTTTCTTCCAGCCGTCCTTTCCTCCTTACATGCCTTTCCTCCAAAAAAAGTCTTTCTTCCCGAATCGTCCTGCATCCAACAAAGATAGATCTTCAAAAATAAAGTTAAAAAAAAAAATCCTTAATTTAGGTTTGTAACAACAGTCTCATGGCAACTTTGCAAGAGTAGTTACACTAATAAAACTATTTTCTATATTGTTTGAAAAGAAACAATTTGAAAACTATAAGCATCTCATGATTATTCATTGTTCCAACAATGCTTGGAATTCGCTCCTACTTAAGACCGGAAAAGAATACAAAATAAAATTTAACTAGAACAAAATATCATAAACTAATTCTAGACAAGCTACATAATCTGTGATGAACCTTGTTCCCTAAGGAACGGAGGGAGATTGAAAATTAAATCATACTGTGGTGAACCCACTCCGGTGGAATTGGGGCTTACAACTTCGACATAATTTGTGTCTTCTATTACTATTTTCAGAACATGCTTTCCTTTATTTTGACATTTGTTTCTTGTTATTCTCGACAAAATTCAGCCACTCCTTTTATTTTTAAAATCCATGTCACAAGAATCTTGTTTAATTTGTTTCCCCTTTGTTTTAATTTTGTTGTTAACCCCTGAATTCTGAGGCTGCGAATGACTAGGGACATTTGGTGACATGCTCCTCAAATGACTAAGGATTAATTTCAAAGATATATTTGCAATGAATTCATGTTTTTTAGAAGTGGTTTCGGATACAGGAGGGAACTTGATCGGATCACTAGTCAAAAAGACATAGTCTTTTGGGATTTGAACCTCAACTCAGAAATCTTGGAGAGAGTGGGATGGAATATATGGAAATATATCTTCCTGGGGTAACTGGGAATTGAGATCAATTTGTGAAGGAATAAACCCATTCCTTAAAAGAATTTTTTTCTAGGTATCCCTTGTGTTCACCAATTGGAAATTTACTAAAATGTGAATCAAACCATGGTGGAACAGGCTAGATTTGGGGTTAGGGTTTAGCCTCTAATATAACTTAGACATTTTTCACAGGCTATTGATAAAATAGAATGGTAAATTCAACTTGAACCCTTGGAATATTATTAGCAATCGTATGTGAAACAACAATACCAACCCATAACACGCTTCACAAGTAACACATTGTTTTATAACCAACAATAAACCATGCCAATGGGTTTTAAATAACTGTATAGGCATACCTTTTACATTGTAGCGTGACTTCTTGGACACCAACAAGGAATGCCACGACATGCCATCTATTTTCATATTCTTAAACCATCGATAACCTTCCTGTGACAAACCAGTTTCCTCGGCTATAGATTCTTCACTTACTTGCAACTGAATGTCACCTATCGTGGCTTTGATTCCATCGAACATTTTAGCAAAATCTTGTGCAAACTCTAAGTTGAAACCCTCGAAAGACTGAATAAATGTTATCCAACCAAATTTAACCAGGCCGTACACAACATCATCATGAGATAACAATGATTGAGATCCATTCGAATCCACTCTAACCATGGGGGCCATAACCTTGTGAACTATGTACCATAAAACACGAAATGAAGAAGTATGTGCTCAAACAAACCCAAAAATATAAACAACTGAATTTGCATAGCTAGTAGTGAACCAAAAACTAAGGGTTTGAAGAGACACTACCATGATTTCCCACTCCTGTGTTTGATTAACCACCAAGAACCAGAGGACGAAAAACTCAAACCCACTTCGTTCTCTAAAACCTATTCTCTCATCATGAAGGACCATCCTGAAAATGAAACATCAATACATGAACATCGTTATTGATGAACATGACATAGAGTTGATCAATCAATTGAATGGAAATCACACCATGTCATAAGTTGACAATACAACGAAAACTATCAACTAATATCATTTAGATCATATGGTGGGGGAAAATGCATAACCAAAATTCGCTAACGATAAAAAAATGTATTAAAAATCTGAATTTTGGTTTAATAACAAGATTGGATAAACACCATATCGGGTTGGTTTTTACCCCAAGTTATGAATTGTTTTTTACAAATTTTAAAATGGTTGTGTATCCACCAATAAGTCATGGTTTAAACCTTATGATTTTATATTTCCAATTAAAACAAATAGTTTTTCCACTTACACTGGGAGAACACTCTAAGGGTTGAGTCAATGACCTTGTGAAAGATTTCAACTTCATGCTTTCCAATCATGAAATTGAAATGGGTAAACAAGATATAGATATCTACGAAATAAATCAAACACAACTGATTAACAAAATTAATCACCATAAACAATCAATCTGACATATATACATGCTAAGCAATGGGTAAAAAAAAAAATCTCTTTGTCGATTTTTTGTGTTTCAAAAAATTGAAGAAACGAGATGGTAGTTGGGCTGCCAACAAGTAGCCATATACTTATTTAAAATAATAAAGGATAGACATCAATAATTCCGGGGATGAAAAATTAGAATTGAAATTCCATTGAATCAACCTCGACACCATTCAATAACTCATAAGTACCAAACAAACTTGTAGGTGGGGTTAGAGCTTCCTTTGATAGCATGCCGACCTTATAATTGAGCTCCCTATATATGTTCCTGAAAGAGATCCTATGAAAGGACTGGATAGAATCATGAAGCTCGTTGTTATAAGTCAAAATACCACTACTATGGATTTTTTGTGTTGGCTTACTCATTCACACATATGCCAACCATTTTTGTTGGAGTTGCTCTGTAACACCCCTATTCCCCCCGAGCTTGTAATTAATCATTAATTATGATCACCATGATATGGAATGGGAATAATATAAATGTATTATTGTTTATATTTCTAATAAATGAATGTGGTGATGAAGCCTTGAAGTACTGGCCATGATATCACTAGAGGAAAGGGTGAGGAAACAATAGAGAGGGTTCATTATGTGAAAATGACCCAAATTCTCCTTGCTGAAATAATAAGCCTCATCATAATCCCAAGGAAAAATCACTTAATGAAAGAAGGAATAGTGGATTGAACAATCAACTACCCCCATGAATGGAAGCATGGAGAGTCTAGCCGAGGAGACAGAAGACCATCATCTCGACGTACCACATAGTGCAGTTTTCTTGCAGGCCCAGATTTGCGCGAGTTTCTTTTGACAGAAGGAACAAGACAAGTCTGTTAAGATATTTAGACACTTAGGAGTTAGTTAAGATCTAATTGGTCTAATATGTATTTAGGTAAAAGTGTGTTTCTTAGTGTGTTTCTTTAGTATGCATTAGTATGCATTTGTAGTTAGGAAATCCGACGGTCACAACATGCTCCCGACATAGAGTGATCTGATGGTTCATACTCTCCTCGATATTAACAGCCATTGATCTATGGCTTAGCAGCTGATTGTTCTATGATCTCTATTTAAAGAGAATGGAGGGTCATTTTCCGATGATCGATTGTGAGAAACTCTATTGTAAAATCTCTCTGTAATCTTTTTCTTTTGCATTAATAAACTGCTGCAAGTGGCCGCATTGGCTGGGGTCGTGGATGTTTCCCCGTAGGGGTTTTACCATGTGAAAACATCGGTGTGTTGATATTTTATCTGGTTATGCAAGTGGTTACTGAAGGTGTTTGTCCTCTGTTGGAATACCTATGTTGTCGAACATGGTATCAGAGCCTGTTTGAAGACCCGCTCCTATTGTAGATCGAGATCGTGAAGCTGAGTTTCCTCATCTCCATTTTATATCATTTCCATACATTTCTGGGTTGATAGGACTGTTCCATTGCGTCCGGAGCACTCGTTTCATTCAGGAACACTTTTCATCTCACTCGAAAAGGTTTCCATTTTCCTAAGATAGGACCATTACAGTCAGATCCGGAGGTATAAAGTTTGAATACGCATTTTTTAAATTTTTTGCAGAGAAGTATTTTGGTTTTATTTTGGTTTTGTATTTTTTTATTTCCGGGTTGCTACTCTTTTAGATCTGTGTATTCTGTTTTCCCCATGCCCTATGCGATCTCAGAAAATCAGAAACATATAGGAAAAGGTGCATCTTCCGTGTAAGTTAACCAAGATCTAACCCTTGTTTTCATCGATAAGCGAAATTTTTTTCTTGTGTGAAAAGAGTTTTTTTTAGCACGCTCTCCAAGGTTTTTTTCAAAAACAACAACAATCCTCCTTCTGAACATTTCAATATGTTTTGCTAGATCATTTGGTTAAAATTTTCCTTATTAAGTAAGAGGTCTTGAGTTCAAGTCTCTCTTTTGTTACTTTTTTGAAAAAGTTCATGCTAAAATTGTAAAGTGTATTTCACTTCAAGTATAAAAGTGAATCACTATAAGTAGCTTTAATATTTTATTTTAGAGTTATTTATTTTGCATGCAACTTTTCTATTATAAATTAAATTCATTGTAAACATGATCCCCACTTCTCTTTATAAAAGTGGGTCACTTCATAAAGCAACTTACACTATCACGTGGTCAGTTGGTTACCATTTATGCCTTTTTTTAAAAGGGCATAACTCTCATATCACAAGTCCTCTTTCAGTGCCGTTTTTTTTTAAAACCGCACAACTTTTCAAGATCTTTCCATCCAGATCATCAATTTCAGTTTTTAAATCCATATTATCTGCATATTTAATATGACTTCTACAAGTAATGTCTTTCTTACCAGCAACAACTACTTTCAATGGAAATCTGATTGGAAGATTTATTAAGAAGTAAAGGCCTGTACCAAATTACCTTGGGAAAGGAAAAAAAACCCACTGATGATGATAAGAAATCCAAATGGGATAATAGGAATGATGAAACATGAGGACTAATCAAAATGTCCATCCCTCCTAATTTAAGATACCACCTTCAAGAAATTGATGACCCTGAAGAAGCTTGGGATAAGATTGAATCTGTGTTTGGTAAACTCAATATTATTCGAGCACAACAGTTAGAAAATCAAATACTGACCTTGAGTCCAAGTGATTTTTCTTTCCTTGGAGACTATCAATATAAGTTTAAAACACTCAGAATTTTAAGTGAAGAATGTAAGATAAAAATGGAGGAAGAGCGTTGCATCTATCTTATTCTTTCTAAGCTAGGTAGTGCATATTCTATGTTTGTATCTACCTTTTATTCCATGAGAGAGGCTCTAGGGAAAGCTTATGAAAAACCCACTCTTGAGTCCTTTTGTGCTTCTTTGATTAGAGAGGAAGATAAGCTTATACAACTTGGAGTGATCAACACTGTAGGTACCTCTAACAAAGCCTTAGTTGCCCAACAAAAAGATAAACACAAGTATCCCAAGAAGAAACATCCTCGCTACAACAACAAGCAATATAAGGGTCCCAAACCCTCTTAGACAACTTCAGATCCTAATGGTGACAAAGGAGAAAAATATAAAAATAAGAATATTGACAGACATTGCAACTTTTGTGACAAAGATGGTCATGATGAGTCCAAATGTTTCAAGAAGATGGCATCTTTATAAGCAACGATGAAGAATCACAACATCAATATTGATTCTACTTCTTCTTCTTCTTCTCATGGACATGCACTTTCCACTTCTGGTTTCTCATTCAACATGAACTCTACTTCTTCTTCCGATGAGTGGCTTATTGATTCAGGAGCATCTTATCATATGGCTAAGGATACAACCATATTTTCTTCTCTAAATGAATGTAACACCAAGAAAATATTTGTTGGTGATGATATATCTCTTAGTGTTGTAGGATATGGAATAGTTCAAGTAGATAATGGTCATTTCAATGATGTATAATGTGTTCCAAGTCTTTCTTGTAACCTTATATCAGTATATAAAATCACTCATTTAGGTGAAGGTAAAACCATAGACTTTTCACCTCACCAAGTTGTAATCAAGGATCTAAAATATCCTAAGCATGTTCTTGCAACTGGAATTGCTGATGATATTACCAGGTTGTACAAGTTTGACAACTTTGGGTCAACAACTTTTTCATCAGTTTTTGTTGCTCATAGCGACGACTTGAGCAAACTTTGGCATGAGCGGTTTGGTCATCTAAACTATCACTCATTGCAACAACTATGTAATCAATAGATGGTGACTGGTCTTCCTCTTGTTTCATGCCGAGATGGTGTTTGTGTCGGTTGTGTTCTCGACAAACATCATCGGGACAGTTTTGACAAATGTGCCTCTTGGCATGCCTCGGGCCCTTTACAACTTGTTCACAGTGATTTGTGTGGTCCATTTTCTTCTCCTTTTTCTTGGTGCAAGTATTTCTTAACTTTCATTGATGATTTTTCTAGATGTACTTGGGTTTACTTCTTAAAACTTAAGAGAGAAGTTTTTGATAGGTTTTTGGACTACAAGGCCCTTGTAGAAAAGCAATCTGGACATCAAATTCAAAAGTTAAGAACATATAATGGAGGCGAATATGTGAACAATAATTTTACAAGTTACTGCACTACACAAGGAATCCAAATGAAACACACTGTTCCATATACACCACAACAAAATGGTGTTGCTGAGAGAAAGAACCACACATTAAAAGAAATGGCTAATTGTATGATCCAATCTAAGGGATTAATTCTAAAGTATTGAGCGGAAGCAATCAACTGTGAAAATTACATAGTCAATCGCACTCCCACAAAGGCTCTCAAAAATATAACACCGAAAGAATCTTGGACTAAAATTAAACCAGATGTAAGTCACTTTCGTGTATTTGGCAGTATAGCATGGACTCACATTCCTGATGAGAAAAGGAAAGAATTGTAGCCTAAAAGTGAGAAGTGTATAATTGTTGGTTATTCTAAAGATGTCAAAGGTTATAGACTTCTTCAACCACATTGTAATGATATTATTCTTAGAAGAGATGTTAAATTTGATAAAAATCTCTTAGCCTGCGAGCCTAATTCGACGGTTGTGACTTCTTCAGCCCGTGAGCCATCTTCAACGTTTGTGCCTTCTTATGTTCCTATTTGGGTTTCTTCTTCAGACGATGACAGTGAGGATGAAAATACACCTCCTCCTACTAGCCTTCCTCTATATGAGTCCTTTGAACTTGAACAAGCACCAGTTCCACTACTTCCTAGATGGGTTTGTTGAACACGAGAAGCAACTAGTGATCTTGTCGGTGATTCTTCAGATCAGCATTGAAAACGTTCACAGTTCCAACGAGACTCTTCTCGTTTGGCTCAAGTTTCAGAGACTTATGATCCAAAGACATTTGCAGAAGCTTCAGGTCATCCAGATTGGGATACAACAATGAATGAAAAGTATCGTTCTTTAATGGAAAATGATACTTGGGATCTTGTACCTCTTCCAAAAAGAAGAAAACTTGTTAGATGTAAATGGGTCTATAGAACTAAGTATGCATCCGATGGAAGTGTTGAAAGACATAATTCTCGGTTAGTTTCCAAATTATTCTCCCAAGTTGAAGGAATTGACTATAATTAAACCTTTGCTCCTGTAGCCAAAATGAATTCCATCCACCTTGTTCTTTCCCTTGCTGCCTCACATAAATGGGAGGTCCATCAGATGGATGTTAAATTCACATTCTTGCATGGCGATTTGAAAGAAGAAATATACATGGAACAACCTCCTGGCTATGTCTAGAATGACTCTAGCCTTGTTTGTTGCCTTAAGAAATCTCTTTATGGTCTTAAGCTAGCTCCCCAAGCTTGGTATGCCAAAATGGACAGCTTTCTTATTGACACCAGATTCTCTAGATGCCATTCTGATCCTAATGTTTATACCAAGAAAGTAGGAAGCCATCTCATAATCCTTTTCCTTTATGTTGATGACCTTATCCTTACTGGTAGTGACTCAAAACTTTTAAAACATGTGAAAACTAGTCTTAAGAAGAAATTTGGAATGACAGACTTAGGTTTTTTGCACTATTTCCTTGGCCTCCAAGTTTTGCAAACCAATGAAGGAATTTTTCTTTCCCAGTCTAAGTATGCTTGTGACCTTCTTCACCGCTATCACATGGACGATTGTAAACCAACCCCTTCTCCCTTCCATTCTAGAGTCAAGCTTACTACCACTTATACTTCTCCTGAAGTTGATGCCACCCTGTACCGTCAGTTAGTTGTTATCCTCTTATACTTGACTCATACCCATCCTGATCTTTCCTTTGTTGTTAGTCTTGTTGCCCGGTATATGAAAACACCCCATGAAAGCCATTGGAAAGCAACTAAAAGGATACTTCACTATGTTCGTGGTACAGTTTAGTTCAGGATACATTACAGTTCAGGGGGGACTCCTTTATTGGTTGGTTTCACTGATTCAGATTGGTTCGATGATGCTGATCATCATAAGTCTATTGCAGGTTATGATTTCAGCCTTGTTTCAGGACCTGTCACTTGGGCCTATAAGAAAAAATAGGATATTGCACTTTCTTCAGCAGAAGAAGAGTACTGAGCAATGCTAAATGCAAGTTAGGAAGCCTTGTGGCTTCGACAGATCCTTTCATAGTTTGGATTCGAGCAACAACATTCGACTAGACTTTGGTGTGACAATCAAAGTGCCATAAAGTTCATCAAATACCTAGTTCAACATCATCTCAACAAGCACATCGAGCTACACATGCACTTCATCAAAAATCTCATTCATGATCAAGTTATTGAAGTGCTCTTTTTCCCTACAAAAGATCAAGTTGCAGACACTTTCACAAAGTCTCTTACAGAAGCAAAGTTTTCCAAACTTCGCTCTATGTTAGGAGTTCAGGAAGATGTCATTAAAGGGGGATAGGCTCTAATGCTTCCTTCCTTATCCTATTGTGTCAACATTGTAAATCCTTCAATCCTATCCCAAGTTGTTCTTAAGGGGAGATGTTAGGATATTTAGACACTTAGGAGTTAGTTAACATCTACTTGGTCTAATATGTCATTAGGTAAAAGTGTGTTTCTTTAGTATGCATTAGTATGCATTTGTACTTAGGAAATCTGATGGTCATGATATGTTCCCGACATAGAGTGATCCGACGGTTCATACTCTCTTCGATCTTAACGACCATTGATCCATGGCTTAACACCCGATTGGTCCATGATCTCTATTTAAAGAGCATGGAGGGTCATTTGCCGATGATAGATTATTAGAAAGTCTATTGTAAAATCTCTCTGTAATCCTTTTATTTTGCATTAATAAACTGCTCCAAGTTTCCACGTTGGCTGGGGTCGTGTCTGTTTCCTCGTAGGGGTTTTACCATGTGAAAACATCAATGTGTTGATCTTTTATCTGGTTATGTGAGTGGTTACTAAAGGTGTTCGTCCTCTGTTGGAATACCTGTGTTGTCGAGCAAATTCCATAACATTCTGAGGGAGGAAAAAGGCGTGCAATAATACACGCAAAGGAAGACAAGAAGGAGACACTAGGGAGGGGGTGCGAACCAGATATACAAAGAAAAAGAGGAAGAGGGCATGAGGCTCTCGTGTTGAGAATAAGAACTGGAAGATTAAGTTGTTCTAGTTATTGGAGCTTAAAAGAGAAAGGATCTCTGAGAATTTGTAGAGAAATGACCGAGTAGAAGGCCATGAGGTTGATGCTGAGGGAGAATTTGATAAACCTCGCAGAGGTTGTGACAAAGAAGGAACCTTTGAGAAACTACAAAATTTCCCTAGTGATATCATGGTTTGGCAAGGGGGTGGCCACAGTGCTAAGAATGAATGACTCTGAGCCTACGATTTGGTGGAAAGGTGAAAACCCACAGTCAGTGGTCGATGATCGACTGTAATAGATAAGTATTTCATTTACCTTGTGCACTTTAATCAAAATGCATGATTTGAATGTATGTAATTGTGATAAATTGTGCCTCGCGTGAAATTGATTGTAATAATGCTTATTGTTCTTCTATAAACTATTGCATTTGAATGGTTGTAAAATGACAAGTTTGGCCTCTGGGTTGGTTGGGAAATCCTCAAGATACTTTTCCCAAGGATCAAATTCATAGTTCTAGAGTCGAGGCAGACTCTACGAGACTACTACAGTTCCATTTTTCCTTGGAAAATACTTTTCCTAGTTTTAGAACTTAATTTCTATGAATGCAGGGTGCTTCCTTCAAACCAATCATCCTAGTAACCATGGGATCATGCTCACGAGCTTAACCAAATTTCAATTGAGATCTAAGGGTGTAGCCCTCAGAACTTGTCCAAAACCTCATATGACCAGGACCGAGGAAAACCAACGCTGTGCCCAATGGTAGCTAGACCTTCCGAGGTTCAGGGGTCTAGAGCTCTGGGATGTTGGAATCCTCATAGCATATAGTTTTCCCCAAATTTTACCTATCAAACTGGTAACTTGACAGATGACTAGTGGTTGGTGGTCAATTACCCTTAAACGTGGGATTAGTCCCCTTGCTAAACCCCATTCATCTTCTCCGTCACAAAGTAAAGAAAGCCGTAGATTAGAGGATATTCGGTATCTCCCCTAACGATTGGATCTACGACGTGGTTAGTCCAACGTTGACCACTTTGGGAGAACAAAGGTGTTATAACACCAAAACCCCCGAATTCCAGAATCGTGAAGAAATTTGTGTTGTTTCTTTAAGGATCCTTCGGGATCCCTCTCGAACATTTTTTTGTGGGGACGTGCATATCACATCTATAGAATGTGGGGGTCTATGTGTTGAACAATGGTGATGCCATGGTTGGCGGCCTCATGGCATAGTAAAGAGATGCTAGGTGAAATGAGGCATGTGCCACGGATCTTGCCACTATGTTTTGGGTTGACAGGTGTCCCTCTAGGAGTGGCCTAAAAATGATACCTAGGGAGCATTGAGATAGAGTTGTGAGCTTTTGATTTGGGGTGACCATTGAGAACCTCTCCCAACCGTTTTATCAACTAGTGGAAGGATTAGCGTGTAGCACTTCTGTGAAGTTATACTCCGGAAGAAAGGGAGTGCGAAATGGGTGGAACCCCCAAACACCGAACTCATGAAGTGACGAGAACCATCAATCCAAGGGTGCTTCAATATCCATCCTAACTGTTGGATCTAGATTGTGATCATCCCAGAGCTGACCGCTCTGGGAGAAAAAAGGAAATTACTCATCCAAACCCCCGAACACCAAAGTTGCGAAGCAATGAAGGCCATGGATATGAGGATCTACATGGGCTTGTCTCGACTGTAGGATACTATTTACTGGGAATTCGCCGACAGGAGTTCGGAATTCGGGGCTTCGAGCGATTTTTCAAGTAGAGAAGTTAGAGGCTTTTGGAGGCTATCCGTCCGAAGTGACGTGGCACGCTGACATCACCTAGGGTGATGTGGACCCATGTTCGACATGCCACATGTCACCTTGATTCATGATTTTTACAGACCTAATATGCCAATTGGAACATGGCATGTGTCTTCCATTAATAGGGTCATAGTTCATCTCTGCCTTTTGCCACATGTCACCCCCTAGGGCACAGTTATTTGACCTAATAGCTAATGAGACCTTGGGAGTTTGGGAGTTTGGAACTCCGGGAGACTTAGGGTGTTAGAATATATGCTCCAAAAGGGATGAAGGCTGGAACTATATGGAAGGACCTCAAGAGTTCGAGAGTTCGAAACTCCAAGAGAGTTAGGGTGTTATAATGTATGCTCCAAAAGGGTCAAAGGCGAAAGCTACATGGCAGGACCTTGAGAGTTCGGGAGTTCATAACTCTGGGAGACTTAGGGTGTTAGAACATATGATCGAAAAGGGCCAAAGGCCAAAGCTATGTGGCAAGAAATTGGGAGTTCAGGATTTCAAAACTCCAGGAGGTTTAGGATGTTAGAATGTATGGTCCAAAAGGGTTGAAGACTAGAGATACATGGAAAGAACTCGAGAGTTAAATAGTTTTGTGTGTATGTTCATCCCAACATGATAAGGAACCTTGCCGAAGGCCGAAGCCACGTGGTAGGATTCTGGGACTTTGGGAATTTGGGAATGGTTCATACACGGATAGGAAAGATGAAGGGATAAAGGCCCAGTGAGCACGAAGGAACGGGGAACATCCCCTCTAACCGCCTCTCCAACAACCATGTCATCAGTAAAGGATGACAAGCATGGTCAAGTTCATGCCAGGTGGAATGGTACAAATGAGACGAACCCATGTGGGTGTGACATGGCCTTTGACCAATGATGATTGAAGAGCTTTGGAAGGGCATAAATTCCAATCCATAGCTCAAATTTAAGCATGGTAATATTTGTTGGAAATATTTTGACGATCAAAAGGTGATGGAAATATCAGGAAGAAGATTTGATATGATGGAGGAAAGTGAAATTTCGATGCCCCATCCCTAAAAAGGTACTTAAGAGGTTGGGTGTGTTACATCCTCTTAAAAAAAACTTTTTTGTATGGTGTAATTTCCTTGATACATATGCTAGTTGCTTACCTAAAATCCCACCTACATATGCTAGCTGCATACCATAAAGCTCACATATACTCACAAAAATTTCAAAAAATAATAAATTTCATGCTTTCGGATGAAGTTTATGGGCTATTTTGGGTTGCACAACCATTTTATCTCCTGTAGACCTTCTGAAAACTGAATAACCATCTTTCCTCCATATAAAAAGGGCCCTAAGGGGGTCATTTGGACATATGAAAGAGGATGCAAGTGAAATCTGCCAAAATTTCTCCCTTGTATTCCCATCATTTTTTCATTTTTCTCTGAGTTTCATCCTCAACATTCCCTACCATTAATCCTTATTATAAAATCCATCCCTTTTCCCTATATTGGCATGTTGGTTGTGAGGAAAACATATTGGGAATAGTCCACTTGGAGTCAAAGTAGAGGAACCCAGGTGAGGTTTGTGGAGTGACGCCAACAAGATTTAGATTGTAACTTCCAATCTTGTTATCAATAAAAGAGAAATCTTCTTGTCCCATATCTGTGCATATTTATGTTTACATTTATAAATGGTTTTCATGAATATCTAGACTTTTATATGATTTTGATAGTTATTCATATGCTTTTATAGTTTGTTTTTTAATTATTTTTCAGGTCATCTTTGGGAGGAGGCCCACAATATTTGAATGAACATCGACAGGAAGGGACCTACAACAGACATAAGGACTTAAGGCACATATTTATATCTTCTCTCCCTTCCATTAATTATCATTAGGTCTTGTTGGATTTGGGTAGAATAGAAGCTTTTATATCTTTTAAGGTGTCAAGGTTCTACCTAGTCGCTAGACCTGGATTAGGGGGATTTTTCCCCATAGTAGAATTGGAGACTTCGCCGGGGAGTCTCTCTAGGGTCTTGTTAGGATATTCTTTTTGGTTTGAATTCTTATTGTTTTCTATGCTTTCTGAGTCTGTAAGAGCGTCTGGTCACCTTCTAGGTGTTTCCAGTTTTCATGATCTTGTTGATCTCTCATAAATTTATCTCTTTTTTGAGTTGGTTCATCAGTATACGAGATCTGTTGTATACCCAACACACGTACATATGTTCTATGAGTTATCCCAACATGCGTACATCTGTAGTATGTCCGTGCATGATACGAGTACCTTCTCTTTTGAAACGTTTTTCAAAAACAATTTCTCTTGCTTCTAGGAAATCTTTGGTCTCTCAGGTCCTCCTGAGTACCAGAGATCTTTGTTAACTATTGTTGAGAGAGATTTAAATCTCAAATTGTCTATGAAGTTGTAAAGAAATCTTGTTGTATAGTTTTCTTTGTCTCTTTATGTCTTTTTTCAAGGTTGAAGGTAGGATTTTAAGATTTAGGTTCTCTGTTGGATTCTAGTGAATCCCTTCTTTTTGGCAGTGGCTTAGGAAGCAAGTCAGTCTCTTGATTTTTCCCCTTCTCTCTTGGTAATCATTGAAAAGAAAAATATATGTTTTGTTGTTTTCATTTCATAAGCATATAAAAAACTTTCAATTTTTTTTTGTAGTTAAGTGTAAACCTTGTTCTCATCCCTTTCCCTTGTATTCATTTTCAAAAAAGAAAAAGAAGTTTCTTAACTACACTTGCATGTTACTTTGCATGTTATGTTTGGTTGTAGTAGCTTAGGTTGTGTTTATAAATGAAAATAGTTCTCAACCCAAAGTTCTTGTTTGTCTGCTTCCTTGAAAGTTTAAGTAGTTGCACTGCATTTGGAATGAAAAAGCATTATAAGATAGATTGCATATTAGGATCTTGGTCTTTATTTTGAAAATTTTGCACCTTGAAAGTTAAAAGAGCAAAATATTCATTTGTAGAACGTAGTTTTCTTTCATTTTCCTTTAAAGCACAATGTTCTAAAATTTCATTAACTCTTCTCTTTTGTCTCTCAAAGAACACAACAAGTTTCACTACCGTACCCCTGAGTAATCGAGCCACTAAAATTAACGCTTAATGATAAAATTAATTAGACTTTTTTGTTTATAGGGTACATGAATTAGATTAGGATTTAGGGCCTTAGATTAGGTGTGGAGAGGAAACTATTCAAGGCCACTAAATAAACTTAAGAGTTTGAGATAGGGAGTGTTGAATTCCATTTTCATAAAATTTAGTTAGGATTCCCTTCTAACACAGGGGATAAACACGAGGTCACATGAGGAAAGGAAAATGAGATACCCCCTCTAAAGTTAGACTAAGCATAGTGGGGATTGTATTTGAGGGTCATTCTTTGGATTTCACTGAATTCATTTGACTACTGACCACTGATCTTGTGGACCTTAAATGCATTCGAGATCCCCAATTGTCTTCCACAACATGTTATTTTGGTACCCTTGAAAGGCTTCAAACATAGTTATCCTTCTCATATGATCTGCTTGACTGTCGATTCTACCCTCCTGGTGAATGACTGCAAGTTGGAAACCTAGTTTCCTTTTGTAGGGAATCACACAAGTGGTTGTGGGGGTATACCACAGTACCTAGGACAGTCGTCGGACCACGCTTCACATAGGATATCGGAGGGTGTTTCTGTGTTCAAGTTACACTTGCATCGGTAAGTTGCTCTAGTGTTAGTTGGCATAATTGTTCTTCCTACCATTCACTAGATTGCTTGATTTATCTATAGGTACTTTGTAGTGTGTGCTCTGTGCTTCTCCCTAGATTTACCTTAGAGTGTTTGTTGATCATTTCACTAAGTGGAAGATCAACAACTCCATCGTTCGCGTAGGCTCTAGGGCCTTTCACCGGTAATTGTGGAGTCACCACCGCTATCGCTGAGGCAAAGGTTAAATCAATAATTTTCTTTTGAACCTATAGGGACACAAGATATTTTGGCTGATCCTTTTCCTAGAGAAGAAATTCTTTCACTAGAGGAGACTATCATTTCCAACCATGAAGATGAAGGTTTTAGACCTACAAACCCTCCAATCACTAATATTTTAGTGCCAATACTTGTTCAAATAGTCCCTCATGAGGTGACTACTTGTAGCATCCCCCAAAACCAAATGGGATATGCCAACGAAAAATTCAAACTTTGATACCAAATTAAAACATACAAATACTCTGTAATACATAGATTCATACAAAATAATACTAAAAATATGCATGCAACACACAGAGGAAAAACCCATAAAAATAAATGCATAAATAATAATGCAACACATAATTTAACACACAATTGATACTTATCTTGATAAAAATATCACCAATTGTGTGCATGCCTTCCATGTTCGTCCCAACCTTAGACTACATTGCTCAAAACTCTCAAGAGTGGTTCACCCCCGAGCGGGGACTAAACTTCACCTGGGTAAAGTAATTCCTAACCAGATTGATGTATCTCAAACAACATGAAAAACTCCATAATAGGTTCCAAATCGAACTAATAACCTACAATCCCTCATTCCCCACATGCCTGTCCCACAACAGGAAGTGTGGCCCTTCTTTGCTCAATAGTCCCTCAGCTGCGCCACTTCCTTTTCGGTGCTTCAGAAACAGGCTGAACAATAAGTCTCAGAGCCCTGTAGCTGTAGTTTAGCACCTTCGGGAAATCAATTCCCAACAATTCTCTCACCTAGAGATAACTTCTCAAGGGCCTGACAACCCGCCTTTTCAATATCCTATGGGCCTGACAATCTGCTTCTTTAGTCCAACTCCTAAGCTAACCGGGTACATGTATAGGTATGAGTATAGGTATGGGCACGGTATAAGTACATGTACTTTTTGTATCCAGTCTCACCAACCTAAAAAAAATGAACATATACACAAAGACTCTCTGGCCTCAAGATAGTGCACTCAAGTTGTTGCGTGCAATATGATAGGATGTGCGCACTTCTTATTTTAGTGTGTAGCACATATGCACGCTATACTATGGAAGGTCCCCACTGAAACTTCACACCCTTCTTTTGCAAGGAAGTGATAGGGTGTGCAATCTTTGAGAATCCTTCAATAAATTTCCTATAGTAGCCTACAAAACACATGAATGATATGACCTCTATCACATTATTTGGCGTTTACCATCTTCTAATGGCCTCTATATTCTTAGGATCCACTGTTATCCCTTCCTCTGAAATGATATGTCCCAAATAATGAATTTGTTTCTGATAGAATGAGCACTTGCTCAATTTGGCATACAACTAATGCTCTATTAATACTTGTAATACCATCCTCAAGTGTTTCTCATGCTCTTCCCCTGAATTAGAATATATAATAATACCATCCAAAAATACAATTACAAACTTATATAAGTATTCTATGAAAATACCATTCATTAAACACAATAATACAACTGGTTCATTTGATAACACAAATGGAACCACTGTGAACTCATGATGACCATACTTTGTTTGGAAAACAGTCTTATTGATGTCTTCATATTTAATTCTTATCTAATGATAGCTTGATCTGAGATCAATCTTAGAGAATGTTTTTTCATCTTTCAGCTGATCAAAGAGGTCATCGATCCTTGGACAAGGATACTTGTTATTCATAGTTACCTTTTTCAACTGCCTGAAGTCAATTAAAAGTCTCAATGTTCCATCCCTTTTCTTCACAAATAATATTGAGGCACCCCAAGGTGACACACTTGGGTGTATATACCCCTTCTTCAGAAGTTCTTCAAGTTGCATTTGCAATTCCTTCAATTCTGGTGTACTTTGTTAGAAAAACAGGATCGCAGAGCAATAAAATAAAAAAAATGCGGAAATAAAACACAAAAGATACACAATACAATAGAGACACGGATATACGTGGTTCACCGAGTGTGGGCTACATCCATTAGAGAAATTTCCAGGTCCTTCCTTTATTATTATCTAGCAAATGAAGGGATACAACCTACAACACACCCACTGTAACTTCCTCTTCTTTCTCTCACAGTCTCCTCACTCAGAATACAATATTCACTATAATACATAGCCACAATACATTTCCCTCACAAAAGAGGGTTTCCTTCTAGGGAAAAATACTCTAACATAACTTCTACTGTCATATCTATGACCTTATAATGAACGGTCCATATTTACTATGAAATTACAATATACATTTACAGGGCAAATTTTCCTTCAGGGGCTTTGCCCCCGAACCTCAGTCGGGGGCCCACTTGTCCCCTAACCCCATAGAGGGGGTAACCCCCCTCTACACTCCCTCACATGGAGGAGTGTACATTATTCCGGTGTGTAAAGTCTTCATGGGGTATAAACACGACTGAAAACAAAGACTTTTGAATCATGAAGACAATTAGGCTCCGCAACCAACATACTCATCCTGTAAGGAGTCTTGGATATTGGGGTTGCTCCAGGCATAAGATTGATGGAGAAATCAATGTCTCTTTTAGGGGGTTATCCTGGTATTTCTTTAAATACATCTTCAAACTCTTTTAGGACTACATAATCTTCAATATTTGACACCTTATATTTAGGAGTCTCTTCCATATGTGCTGCAAATATTTGACACCCTTTTCTATAACTTTTCTTCAACTGCAATGCTAAAATTTCTCTGATGGTTAGTGCCATGGGAATTCCCTGTATTATCCTTAAGTTCCCTTCCTCATCAACGCAAGTAAATGACTTATTATAATAGTCTAGGTCAACATGGTGTTGGTCCAACGAATCCATACCAATTAGAAAATCATAGGAACCTAAAGGTATGATGTTCAAATATTCCCTAGTGCTCAGTCCATTCATGTCCAATGGACATGCTTTAACCATCTCATTAATGTTTCTTTTAGCTCTAGTAACCAACTGTAACAACCAAGATTATGCAATCTTGCTTCTTGGAAAATGTAATCTTTCCACCATATTAGGATCTAGATAACTATGACTAGCTCCTAAATCAATTAAAATATCTATGGTTTGGTTGTTGATCTTACCTTCCACTTCAATCATATGTGACTGAAACTCAGCTTGCTTTTTTTCTAGGGATGCATAGATCCTAGGTACATTTCTGCCCATGTCCTCCACTGTATCAACTTGTTATACATTGTGAACAATCCTCACTATTTTACCTCTGTGAGGGAAATCTCTATACATATGATCTCCCCCACAACCCCAAAACTGAATAGGTGGTTTCCTTGGTCTTTTCCCCACTGTCTCGGTCCTTATGGGTTCTCTAGAAGCTGGTTGTCCCTGAGAATTATTTCTGAAGAATGGTGGCTTAGCCCCCTTCATTTGTTCCATATTTATTTTCTTCTTGTCTTCCCAAGATTTTTGGAAAGTTGGCCTTCATTTATGTTGATCATAAATGAATTTAACTTTCCTTATGGCCTCCTCCAATGTTTTGGGATCATCATATTGTATATTTTCACTGATAAATGATGTTATCCCACTCAAATACTTCTAAATATTAACTGGATCATCCTTGATGAAAGAAACATACTTCAACAACTCTTAAAACCTCCTTTCATATTCATTTATGGTCATACTTGCAAGCTTGAGTTCGAAGAACTCCTTCATTTTATTGTCATAGTATCTCTTAGTCAAGTATTTCTTTTGAAAATACTTCTTGAATTCCCTCCAAGTAAATTTTTTCTATCATTGTCCTGGGCTTGCACAAATTGGTCCCACCACATGGATGCCTTTCCCTTGAGATAATAGATCGAAATTCTTCCTTCTACATGTGAAGAGTAATTATGAAATTGAAAATACTTCCTCATGCCCAAAATCCATGTCTCTTCATGCTCATCCTTCTTGTGCTCACCATCAAATGTAGGAGGCTTTATTTTGTTCATTTATCCTTGTAGTTCATCCACCTCATACCTCCTCTTATGTTTCCTGACAGGGGATGGAATTGAACTACTATTTTCTCTCCTAGTGGAATGCCCTGGGGAGTGATGGTGATGTATTCCAACACTTCTTGTTCTTCTCCGCTCATCATGAGACCTGTGACTTCCTAATTTGTTTGAGTCATTCTCCTTATCCATCTTATTTTCTATTCTTTCCAAGCTCTGCATTAAATTTATGTTGAAGTTGTCCCGCTGCTCCTTGGATTTCATAATCCTCTCATTATCAGATTTATAACTTTGCAAATCCTTTTGAAAAATTTTAATGGTCTCTACCAAGTTCATGCTTTCTTCCTTTCCTTCTACATGTCCATTTGAATTTGTACATTCATTACACATATTGACATACATCCCTCTTATTTTATGTTCATGGTTGTAAGCCTCGTGTGTATCTTCCATGATTCTAAACTTTGTGATGATCCTTTTTTGATCTAATTTTTGTAACTCTACAAAATGTGCAACTAACAAAACTTGTTAGGCTAAATAATTTAACAATTCATGAAATTATGTACAATTCTAGTTCAATAATGCATCATAATTCTTTCTTATGATTTCTTGTAGAAATTGACTACCCAAATCAATTTTTTGGGTGAATATTTATATTCTACTATCCAATGCCTACTTCCATGCTCAATTCTGAGTCTTGAGCAGAAAGTTATGGTTATTTGAAAATTGTCCATTAATTCTTTTGTTCACACTTCAACTTGGTGCAGATTTGTACTGTAATTATTCATTTTTTCTCCTGTTCCATTGGAGTTTTGGAATTATCCCAATCAGTTTTATTAATATACATATTTTGTACAATATTTCCAAGTTTCACTTCTTTCTGGGTTCTAGGCTACTAGTTACAACCTGTTGAAGTTCTAGACCAATTAGTGCTTTTGGCCTTGAATACTAGAGGTACCTTCCATGCCATATTAAAAAATTTTAACATACCCAAAATATTAATTCAGCTTCATGATTGTCTTCTATGGTTCAATATCTTTCCATATAATTCTCATGTGCCTCAATCTGAATCCGGAGCAGAACGTTATGGCCCTCTAAATTTAATTGAGTCTTAAAATTTCCCCCCCAATGTTTGTCCTGTAACTTCCTCATAAAAGCTCAGTTTGAAAAATGCTTTATACCATTAGAAATATCTCTCTGATATATTTCATTTGAGTTGCAGAGACATAGTGTAACTAGGCATATTCTGTTCTCGTGGTTTTTGAATAGCTCAAAACACTATTTAGGGCCTCAAAAATGCGCTGCAAAAAGATGACCTTGAAACAATATAAAATGTCGTAGAAATTCACTGGTTTTCTGTTGTTGTAAGCCATCCAAAAAATTTGCACACACCAATTTGAAAAAGTACACCCATATTTATAATGCACAACAACACCATAAGGTAGTGCATTCTTCACGCACCTATAACCAGTGTGGACCACTTTTATGTGACACGAATATCTAGTGCACACTACTTTGTGTCGCATGCCAATATTTATCGTGAACAATTTTGGTTCTTGCACTATTTCCTATTGCGTGCGATTTTTGTGTTGCATGCTAATATTCTACTCACATTGCACTCTATGTGCCATACCATCCCAAAGTTTAGTGCGCTCCCACCGCGCACCAGTACTCTGCGCACACTAGTACTCTATGTGCACCATTAATTAAACCGTCGCACGATGTTAATATTCAACATGCATGCACTACATACCAACATTGCAAGCGCATAAAAAAAAATCCTTTGTGCTCTACCAATTCTCAGTGCACACACCATGCGCGCCAATATTATGATTTCGCTCCCTAATTCGCACCATGCAGTGCTAAAATTTACTACGCATACTAGGCACTATAAATTCTTTTCCGCGCTTCACCTACTTGCGTCGCACAATGCCAAATTTGAGTGTGCACACCCTCGCACCATTATTTTTCCTCTCATCACCACTTTGCACCGCACATCACAAAATTTTAGTGTGCACACCCACACACCCTTATTTTTTCGTACAACCTAGATTGCACCGAGCAACACCAAATTTTAGTGTGCACACCCACGCACCCTTATTTTTCTATGCATCCTAGCTTGCATTCCACACCGCTAGATTTTAGTGCACACAACCACGCACCCTCATTTTTCCGTGCATCACCAGCTTGCACCCCGCAACATCAAATTTTAGCATGCACACTTGCACGACCTTATTTCCATACATCATATTCTTTGCACCACACAACACAAAATTTTAGCACGCACACCTCTGTATCTTTAACTTTCATACATCACATGCTTTGCACTGCACAACAAAAAATTATAGCATGCATGCACACCCTTATTGTCTATGCATCAATTCCTTGTGAATTCCGCTATAGAAATTGAGGCTTTTCCCAATTTTTCACCCACGTTCTACCATGGATGTTCTGCAACCATGAAATTTGTTTAATTTCACTCTGATAAAACCAAATTCAACCTCTGCAACAACAAAAAACTGCTGGTTGACATTTCTAGGATGAATATTTTCCCAAATTCATTCATGAATTGAGAATTTTAACCAACTAATCTCCCTCCATCTGTCATGACTTCCCTGTAACTTCAAATTCAACAAATTCCAGGTCTGAATTTGCTAGAACACATATTAAATTAAGAATATCTCACCCCTTGTCGGAATTTCTCAAATTTCCCATGAATTTAACAACAGAAATTGGTGATTTTTCCCAATTCCACACAATTGCTTCTGATTTTTACCATGGACACACAGTAAATTGAAATTTGGCCACATCAAAATAAATTCTCTGTGAAATTTTGCTTCAACATTCAACTTGCTCAGCCCATCCAAGATTAGCGTTGAAAACTGGAGCTCTGATACCACATTGAAGCATCCCCAACAACCAAATGGGCTATGCCAAAAAAAAATTCAAACTTTGACACCAAATTAAAACACACAAATACTCTGCAATACACAGATTCATACAAAATAATGATACAAATACACATGAAGCAAACACAGGAAAAACCCATAAAAATAAATGCATAAATAATAACACATCACATAATTTAACACATAATTGATACTTTTCTTGATAAAAGGATCACCAACTATGTGCAGAACTTCCACGTTCCTCCCAACCTTAGACCACACTACTCAAAACTCTCAGCAGTGGGTCACCCCCAAGCTGGGACTAAACTCCACCCAGGTAACAGAATTCCTAACCAGGCTGATGTATCTCAGACAACATGAAAAACTTTGTCACAAGGGCCAAATTGAACTAACAATCTACAATCCCTCATTCCCCACATGCATGTCCCACCCCAGAAAGTGTTCCCCTTCTCTGCTCAACAGTCCCTCAGATTCCCCACATCCTTTCTGGGGCTTCATCAACATGTCAGACAGGAAGTCTCAGATCCCTATAGCTGCAGTTTGGCACCTTCAGGAAATCAATTCCCAACAATTCTCTCACCTAGAGAGAATTTCTCATAGGCCTGACAACCCGCCTCTTCAATATCCCACGGGCCTGACAACTCGCTTCTTTAGTCCAATTCCTAATCTAACCAGGTATAGGTACATGTACGGTTACATGTATGGGTATGGTATAGGTACGGGTACATTATAGGTACTGTGACAGTAACAAGAAGGTACAAAGGATAGTTTAGTGAGTGAGTGAATGATGGTGGAATCATGGAAAAATGAACTAAGTCCAAACTATATATATGTATGTTCCCAAGTTGACACTTGTCATATTGAGAACTTTCTTGGCCCACTTGTCCCCATCCTTAGAATTTAGGATAAAATAATTATCCATACTTTATACTTTAAGGAATATTAATATAATATTCCTTTTTGGCTTAATCTCCCTAACTTAGCCCCTTATCCTTAACTTTTATTCCCTTTTCGCTATATAGGGGAGTTTAGTCCCCCATACTCTTTTACATGGTTTGTCTGCCGCAATGATGTGTTTTTAATTAATATTTGTGTGTGATTTACATTTATAATACAAACATATTGTCCTTTTTGTATCCAGGCTCACTAGCCTAAAAAACATGAACATATACACAAAGGCTCTCTAGCCTCAAGATCATGCCCTCAAGTTGTTGCACATGGTATTATAGGATGTGCACACTTCTTCTTTTAGTGTGAAACACATATTCATGCTATACTATGGAAGGAACTTACACAACTAATTCTAAGACTTGGTACAAACAACTCACCAGCTTATATACATATGTACATTTATATTTACATTTACAATTGGGGTTCGACCTAGGAGTATTACACTACTCTTGATCATCGTCTCATTAGGTGACTGGATATGGAAGTGAATGATTCTACTTCTACTACAAGTTCTCATACTCCCATTTCGACCATGGGTAGAGGGGAATCCATGCCCCCTCTCCCACCTTCACCTACAAGGAAAACCTCTAGTCAGACACCTACCACTTCTGGCAGTGGCACAATCTCTACCACGACTTCGACCATTTTTCATACTTCCACCATACAAAACATGTCTGACACTCCTTTCTCATATGGGATGTTGGGTTTAGACACAAGCTCGATTTTAACCTACTCCAATTTACATACCATTGGTCTAGGGGTAGGGATTTCTAATTCTCCCTTGCAAGGATCCTTTGGGTTCAACTCTGTTCAGTACAATGCAATCCCTTATGGTGGGGGTCATATTCCCCCTCCATCCCCCTCTCTTGGAGGTTTTTTTCAACAACCATCGGGGCCTAATTCTAGTTCCATCTTTTTTAGTGGAGGGAGTCAAGGGTCTCAGTCCTATAACGCTTCTCTTTGTTTGGTTCTTTTGGGAATAACACTTTCTCATCGTCCACGTTTTCATCAGGGGAAACCACTTTCTCAATCAACCCAATCTTATGCAAGGATCTGTTCCTTCACAGGGAATGATTATAGGAGCCACCTCATCTCAAGGTCTTGGAAATCCCTGGCATGGTTCTATACATATAGGAGGGATGTCGATTGGGGGAAACCCCTCCCACATTCAATGGAATCCCGAGAAAGGTTCAGTTCCTATGCTAGGGGGATCGACTGGCGGAAACCTCAACCAAGGATTTTGGAATACCATGCATGGGGGAATCCCCACTCAAGGTATTTCATCAAACTGTTCAAATCCATCGACGATGCAGAACAGTGCACATGCCCCTTATACTGGCCAAGGAAATCCTAGTTTCTTCCAGAACCTTGGTCAACAGACAAAATTTTCCTTGCAACCTGGTGCCAGTCAAAATATAGGATCATCTTTTCATTTAACTCCACCGCAACCCAAGTTACCATTTCTGGAAAATATTCATTTTCCATACTTGTTAAGGTTGTTAAATGATCCTATTTTTCATGTTCCACGTTGGCCTCCCATGTCGACTAAGTTTCCCTCAAACATTGCAAAATTTGAAGGTAAGCCTAACGAAGATTTGAGTTATCATGTTACAACATTTCACTTGTGGTTCTCCTCCAAATCACTGAATGATGACTCTATTAATTTGTGATTGTTTCCACACACTCTCATAGGGGGTGATACAAAGTGATATATTGAGCTTGATCTGACGATGGTTTTATTGAACCATTTCTTGCTACTGGTGAGATACGATGCCAAGACAAATTTTTTGGAAAATTTTGAGCAGACTAAGGCCATCCATATCTTTGATCATATTCAAGAAAGGTGTTTCTGAAAGAGCTTGATTAAAGTAAAGGTTCCTCCTACGTTTCTGCTCGAGTGGTTCCTCAAGTATTTGGTACCTTGTATTTCCAAAGACATCATGACTTCTAGAATGTTCTCTGAGGAAAAGGCTATAATCAGATCTCAACAACTAGAATTGATTTATTCTCAATCTGTCATGTTGTACAAGATTCTTCTCGATGCACTGCGATCAACCTTTGAATTGACCAAACTGAAGTCTAGGCCTCATGTCGATGGTATTGCAGGTTTAGCACAAAGCAAGCCCATAGATCAGTTGTCCAACAAGACATAATATATATCACTACAACAGACTATGGATAGCCAAACTCCTAGTACGGTTTCCCTTGCAATCCAAATGTCAAAATTACACAGTGTGCAGATGACAAACCCCAAGGGTAACCAACAACTCGAGGGAAAATAAATGGAAATGGTAAGAAGGGTAAGGGGGGTAATGATAAAAATGTTTCTAAAAATGCTAGTGATGGAAAAAATGAAAAAAAGAAGGTTAAGTTCCCATGTAATATTTTCACAAATGATCACATGACTCATCTGTACCCTCAGATGGAGGAAGCCCATAATATTTTGGCACAACAACAACCTACTGTGTTAACTAACATTTTTCCTCAAGAGAAAAATTTGATGCAAGATTCCTCATTCATGAATGTGCCTGGGGGAAATCAGGGTTCCCCCACACTTAATAATAACACCGTAGCCACAAATGTGTACATGATGATATTAGATTCTCATCTTGAGACTAGGGATCTTTATTACGGAATTCCTAAATCTGTAGGAAAATGAAAAGAAGCTCCTGACCCATTTTCTCCTCTTCATATTGAGAAGACAATGGGATAAACAAAGACTTGCATCCCCAAGGGTCCATTTAAGAAATATTCCCATAATATTCCCATAATCCAAATGCAAGGGCTTCCCAGAACTACTATGTTGTTGAAGATCTTGTGCAAACCCCTTGTGCGATATCTGCTCTGAAATTCCTCCAGAGTTTCCCCTCGTAGAGAAAATCATTATTGTTCACCTTAGGTGCTGCTGAGCCAGCTAACCCAGGATCTATTATTTTTTACACTTCCAACATTAAACCTCATTTTCCTTACCACATCACCATCCATATAGTAGTGGTTTACACCGTGAAATCGTTGACATGAAATATTTTTCGTACAGTGGTAGACGAGGGTGCATCATATTGCATTATGTCATTGGCATGTTGGAAGGTCATTGGTAAACCTGAGTTATCTCCGTCTCTTTTGTTTCTAACTACGTTTGATGATCATTATTTTCGAATGCATGGCATAATCCATTCCTTCCTCGTGTAGTTGGAGGGAAAAACTATGTGTGTCAAGGTCGAAGTAGTCGATGTGCCTCTCGACTCCAACCTTTTGTTGGGAGGAATTTGGACATATGCAATGACGATGGTTGTATCCTCCGTCTTTCGAGTACTATGCTTTCCTCATGAAGGTAGGATATTATCCATTTATCATTTGTCTTTCTCTCATCTTGACCCTTCATCAAGGGCATCCATGGTCCCGATGATTGATAACCCACAACAAGGTAGCATCAACCTAGGTGCTGGATTGTTTCCATGTTTGATGGGAACTTTTGAATTTCCACTGCCTTCGAATGATGTCAAGTTTATTTTGGCTTCTCCTGATCAGCCTAAGGTTTTGATTCTCCAAGTATCTTCATTTTAAACGAATTATTTCGACGGTCCATGGAATTTTCCTTCCCCATCGACTTCGATGGAAGGGGTAGGGCATGTTGGCATGCCTATGCCCTTATCCGTAACTGAGGTCATGTACAATATTGTTCAGCAAACCTTGACCAACTCTGATCTAACTCCCCCTCAAGAGCTAGATCCAGTTTTAGAGCCTATTTGGGATCAAGACTCTCTTACCTCGCATGATCCTTTGGATTTGGTGTTTCCTTCTGACGAGGCAATTTTAGAAGCAATCACTAGTTCGGATAGACCTTGGAATGATCTCCATCATAAATCATATTTTTTACCCGATCTCAGGAGAGTGGAACCAAGAGAGTTTACTACGACCATGAATGGAGATGTCACTCATCATGTTAACCCTTTGGAAATGCATAGAGTATATGCTAAAGGAAACATGGAAAGTATAGCTGAGACAATTCCAATTGATATCTCCAAAGACCCTGACATCGTGAAAAACGTCTTCATCGGAGCATATTGTTCCCTCGAGGATATGAAAGAGTATACTAAATTATTTAAATAATTTCACGATGATTTTGCTTGGTCTTATGAGGAAATGATAGGCATCGATCCTCATATTGTTGAACAAAAAATTCAAACTTATCCTGATGCTAAGCTGGTTCGACATAAGCTTCACCTAGTTAACCGTCTAAAGGCAACGACTATTAAAGACGAGGTAGAGAAATTGATCAAGGATGGTTTCATCTAACCTATTCAATTAATGAAATGGTTGTCGAACCTTGTTCCTGTCAATAAAACGCAAGGTACGATTCGAGTGTGCATGGATTTTTGTGATCCGAACAAGGCATGCCTTAAAGATAACTTTCCTACTCCATTCATTGATTAAATTATCGATGAATGTGTAGGTTTTGAAGTCTTTTCTTTTATGGACAGTTTCTCAGGGTATAATCAAATTTAGATCAAACTCGAGGATCAAAATAAGACTACGTTCATATGTCCTTGGGGTAACTTTGCATATATGAAAATTCCTTTTGGCCTAAAAAATGTTGGAGCTACGTTTCAACAGGCCATGTCATTTGTCTTTCATGATATAAAACATATAGTCAAGAAATATATTGATGATCTCACGTCATGTTCTCGCAAGAGGCTTTATCATCCTGCTCACCTTCAAATTATCTATGAGAGATGTCGCTACTACTATATACACTTGAATCCAAACATGTGTAGTTTTTGTGTCAAGTTGGGACGTTTATTGGGATTTATCGTGTCCAACAAAGGGATCATGGTAAATCCTATCAAGGTTGAGAAAATAGTTCAGTTTCCTCCCCCGTACACACTTTCACAGCTTTAGAGTCTCCAAGGGAAAGATAACTTATTACGACGATTCATTTCCAACTATGCCAAAATAACTAAGGGGTTCATGCATCTTTTGAAGAAAGTGGTCCCATTATTTTTGGATGAAGCGAATCAACGCTCTTTCGAAGTGTTGAAAAGTGCCTTGATGTCTTCCCCTATGCTCAACCCTCCTGATTACGAAAAGGATTTCTTGCTATATTTAGTTTCAACAAAGTCTACCATCAGTATGGTATTGGTTCAATAGGATGACGTGATTTAGGAACACATTATTTACTACCTTAGTCGAGGCTTAGTCGTACCAAAACTCAACTATACTCATGTTGAGAAGCTGGCTTTGGAAGTTGTCCATGCTGTCCAAAGGTTTCATCATTATATTCTACTCCGTAAAACCTTTGTCATGGACATCGTTAATCCTTTTAAGTACGTATTGACATGACAGGTCATCAATGGAAAGATCAGTCGTTGGATCATTATTTTTCAAGAATTCGATTTGGACTTTGTTTCGGTGAAGACCATGAAGTCTTTGGTCTTTTCATAGTTAATATCGAAACTTATGATTGAGAGTGGCATATATTCGACCGAAGAGTCATTGATCAACGATGATCTCTTACTTTTTGTGTCTTCTAACCCATGGTATAGAGATATGATTGTGTATTTTCAGAATATGAAGTGTCCCCCTTCTGATTCTCGTGATGAGCATTGCCGGATATGCCATCAAGAATGGAATTATTCTTGGCATGTTTTACAGGTAGTGTATGCTTGTCATTGATGGAAAGTACAATAGGGATGATGGCTTGAGTACAGGTATAATGTGCCAGGCGGGCACTAGAAGTATTTTGGGAAGATGCAACAGAGCAAGCTCATGAAGACCAGAAGAGATAGTGCAGAGGTGCACGCAGAGTGAAGAGTATGTGTGTTTGTCATTGATGGCAAAGATCACGACCAACAACACAATGATGATTGCATGGAAAGATTAGTTTTGGGTATCAGAAGCTAAACTCTATTTCAGAGTTTCGGATACTGGGAGTTGGAAGTGTCGAAACACTTCATCACATAAATGCCGAAATGTCAAAATGTGAAACGTCGAAATCCCAAAATAGGAACATCAAAATCTCCATTTCTGAGTTTCGGATACCGGGAGTTGGAGGATTCAAGAGTCGAGACTCTTCATCATAGGAGTCCCGAAGTTGCAGAATGTGAAACGTCGAAATCCCAAAACAGGCACATCAACAAAATCTCCATTTCGGAGTTTCAGATACCGGGAGTTGGAGGAGTCAAGAGTCGAGACTCTTCATCACAGAAGTCCCGAATTTGCAGAATGAAAAAAGATGAAATCCCAAAACAGACACATCAATAAATTCGCCATTTTGGAGTTTCGGATATCGGGAGTTGGAGGAGTTAAGAGTCGAGACTCTTCATCACAGGAGTCCCAAAGTTGTGAAATGTGAAACATCGAAATCCCGAATCAGGCATAATGAAGGATCATGAATTTGCGAAATAATTCTAGCCATTGGATCGAGGTTTGATCTGGGCCGTAAGATCTAGGAGGTGAATGTGGCAGACCATGTCATAAAGGACAGGTGGAAGACTACGCCAATATTGACACGTGGCATGATCAGACAATGACAAGTGTCAAGTTGATTTTTCATTTCAGGCCACTGGAAATCATAATTATGAGTGACACGTGGTAGCCACTCGGTTCACGACACATCATCGAGTGACGCAAGAGTGACCTGACTCTGAGAGTTTTTATTCAGGAGTTTTAGCTTCATCACTCCCCCAAATTCCTGAAGGTTGAAGTCTCGGGGCAGAGGATAGCCGTCTGATCACCATGGATCGTGGACCGTTGATCTGGAGAGCAAAGTGCTTGTCTGATTGGAGAGTTATCATATCTCGTGGTCACATTATCGAGAGTTGGAGAGAAAAGATATAGAAGCCAATCTCTATTTTAGAGCTCGTGACATGGAGAGTCGAGATGACTCATCACAAAATCCCCGAAATGCGAAAGTGTGAAATATGTTTTTGAATAAGGCTATGGTCACAGCCAGTGGTCACATCTGTGGAAGATGAAGGAAGGAGCTAGTGCAACCAATCTCCATTTCGGATACTGACTTGGAGTGTCGAGACACTTCATCACAGGAATGTGGAATTGTCAATGTAGCCAGTGGTCATCGCCGATGGTCACGTAAGTGGAAGGAGCTAGCATAACTAGGCTCCATTTCAAGGTTCACACTATAACTTCTAGAAACCACTAATGGTTTATGCCAGAGAACTTGAAGAGACTTTAGGGTGATCGCCAGAGAAGCTGAAGGGTCTCGAGGCATATTGAAATGAAATGAAGGGTGTTCATACAGACTATTGACAGATGTACGACCGTTGGAGCCTGGAACTGCAACAGAGGAAATGAGCTCAACTGTGACAGAGAAGAAGAAGACTCTCAACTGTTGGAGAGGCTAAGGAATATTGGCATAATGTTTAGTGAGGATGAATGCATGGGTTTAACTACCATAAAAGCTGAAGAGTTGTAATGATAATTAGGTAGAGCACTCGACACGAGGAGAGCATGTAGAAGAATTGTGAATAGAGGATGAAAAAGATGCACAGAGAGTATAAAAACATAGAACAAAGAAGCGATTGGGGGATATTGAGAGAGATTCAGGTGTGTAGAAGGAGGCAGAGTGCAGCAGATGAAAGACCGAGAAGAGGAATGGTGCATAGAAGGGACATGGCGCACAGAGCATAAAGCGCAACAGAAGAAAAGAACAAAAATTCATAGCCGAGACAGTAAAAGAAGGATGAGGTTCACTTGTAGAGAAAAACAGAAGATCAGAAAGCGCAAGAAGATGTTGACAGAGAGACACTGATATAGGAGAGCAGAGCAGCATAGCAGAACAGTGATAATCTTGGTAAGCCAATGACAACTATTGAATCAATGTAATAAGTTTCAGTAGAAAATATTTATAATTAGGGTGGTAGGGAGGTGCTAGGGAGGACTGTTTTCCTCAGAGGTTCAAGTGGGTGCTTGAACACAGGGAGTTGTAGCTTCCATCTGGTTGCAGCTAGAGAAACCAAGGTAGCAAGGTGGTGCAAGGGAGAACTGTTGTTCTCTATTTTACAAGTTGGTGCCTGTGTGACTGGAAGTTGGTGCTTCCATCCAGTTGGTGGTGGAACACTTAGGGAGTTGTTGCTTCCTTCTAGTGGGTGCTAGAGAAACCAGGGAGTTGGTGCTTCCTTCTAGTGGGTGCTAGAGAAACCAGGGAGTTGGTGCTTCCTTCTAGTGGGTGCTAGAGAAAACAGAGAGTTGGTTCTCTCAGCAAGTTGCATCTTGCAAAACAAAGGTTGTAGCCTCACAATGATTTGGAGCTCATATGTATGATAATGTACAGAATGTAAAGATTACTTATCATACCAAGAAGAAGAGGTTTTTACCCTTTATGGGTTTCCTCAGGAAATATTTTTCTCTGTATATTTGATATGTGTGACTGATGTCAAATGTTCTATTGCTTACCTCCCTACATTATTGTGATTGTCATTAAGTGCTCTGGAAAGAGTTTAAAATAAACATAATTGTTTAAGCATGGTAAACACCGATTCACCCCCCCCTCTCAGTTGTCCAACATTTGGTATCAGAGTCGGCCCCTTTTATCTAAGGGTAGATCCTAGAGCTTAAACATGTCAAGCCATGAATGAAATTCAACCAATAAGGCCCCTCTATTCAATGGAACAAACTTTTCCTTCTGGAAAGTTAGAATGAGAACGTACATAATGGCTTTAGGTGCAGATGTCTGGGATGTGGTAGATACTGGTTATGTAAATCCAGTTGTACTAGCTAATAAGGATGAGAAGCTAGAATTTAGGTTTAATGCTAAGGCTATGAATGCTATCTTGAGTGGGCTTGCAGAAGCAGAATTCGTAAAAGTTATGCACCTAAGACTTGCCAAAGAAACGTGGGAAAAACTCATTAGCAGTTATGAAGGTAATGAGAAGGTAAAGGACACCAAGCTTCAAACCTACAGAGTACAATTTGAAAAGATGAAGATGAAAGAAGATGAAATTGTTGGAAAGTACTTTCTGAGAGTTGAAGAACTGGTAAATGCAATGAAAACACTTGGTGAAAAAATTGAGGAACCTTCTTTAGTTCAGATAATTTTGAGATCTCTACCATATAGGGTCAACCTGAAGGTCTCTACTATAGAAGAAGTTAATGATCTAAAAACCTTGGAGTTTGATCAACTTCTAGGAACATTGACTGCATGTGAGATGAGATAGTTAAAGATAAACCCACCTCTAGAAAAACATCATTTAGCAAAGACAAGAATGAGGATTCTGAGCTTGATGAAATTGAAGCAAAGTTTGTGAAGAGACTGAAGAAGGGAATAGCAAAATACAAAGGTAAACTGCCTTTCAAATGTTTCAACTGTGGTAAGATAGGTCATTTTGCAAATAAATTTCGTCACAAAAGAAAAGGTCAGACATGTGATGATGAGGAGAAGCACAAACACAAAAATTTCTTTAAAGAGAATAATTTTAAGAAGAAAAGTCTTTGTGTAAACAATGATGATGATCCTTTAGATGATGAAGACAATGACTCCTCTAGTGAAGATAAACTAAATGAATTCATACTTATGGCCAAAGAGGATTATGATACGAAAAGCACAGGAAGTGAGGCTAATGAAGAAGAAGAAGTTGTGGTTGATATGGAAGGAGAACTGATTAGTGCACTAGAAGAGATTGACAGACTCATAATTAAGAAAAAAACGCAAAAACAATTGCTGATATAGTTCGATAAAGACAGTAAATAGCCTGATGAATACTTTTCCTTGCTAAAAGTGGAATTAGAAGAGTCAAAGAGAATCGAGGACATTCTGAGACAACAGTTATCAAAAAAGTAGGCAAGATGTAAAGCTCTGGAAGAAGAAGTAGTGAAAACTAGGAAAGAGTTGGAGAGGTTTCAAGCCTTGTATCATCAGAATTTGTCAAGTATCAAAGCCTCAGAAGGATTAGCCACCATTCTGAATCAGCAAAGGAATCCAAAGCTGAAAAATGGTTTGGGTTATGAAGAGGGATCAAGTAGTGGTCAACAAAGAAACAAAGAACCCATCAAGTTTGTTTAATATACAACCAATGACAACAACAAACCTGCAGAAACAAAGGAAGACAATCAACCACCCAAGAGGAGTAAAGAAAAAGGTGCTAGGATTGAATCTATAGAACAAAGAAATAATTCACTCCCTACTCAAGGAAATCATCAACATGGAAGAAATCAACCTGTTCAAAGAAGACAACCATTTTCCAGGTACCAAGGATTTTTTTATGGATATTGTTTTTTTTGTTCTAAATTTGGTCACAAAGTTGTAAACTGTTCTTTAAGATTTAGATATGAACAATCAAGATATTCAATGAATAACCATCTTCCAAAACAAAGATCGAGACAACCAAGCAACAAACAACCTCAGACTATAAATCATGCGATGGCTGGGAAAATGACACAGGTTAAACATAAAAATATTTATGAGCATAACAATCGCTATGATCTTCTATTTAGTGAACCAAAATGTTACATCTGTCATAACTACGGACATAAAGCTGCAGATTGTCACTTAAGGAATTACAAGCCAGATTTGATCCCCACTGCTCAAAAAGTTAAGGTTTGGAAGAAGAAAGCAGATGACAAGTGTGGACTAGTGATATCAACCCAAAGACAAAATAATCCCTGGTATATTGACAGTGGATGTTCCAAACATATGACTGGAGAAAAAAGTAAGTTTCTAACTCAAAGTGAAAGAAAATCAGGGAATGTAACTTTTGGAAATGATGCACCAAGAAAAATAAAAGGTAAAGGAATGGTAAGTTTGAGTAATGGCAAAGGGAAAGCTCAAGATGTGTTTTTTGTAGAAGGTCTAAAACATAATCTACTTAGTGTCAGTCAAGTCTGTGACCAAGGATGTGAATTCATTTTTACCTCTAAAGATTGTAGAATAAAAGATGTGAATTCAGGACAACTAGTTGCAAAAGGGATAAGAACATAAAACAATGTCTATGTGTTAAAAGAAGAAAAAGAAGAATGCCACTTAAGAAAGTTTGATGAAAGATGCTTATGGCATAGGAGACTTGGACATATAAACTTTGACCACTTAATCAATCTCAGAAATCTTGAGGCAGTAAAAGATCTTCCGAGAATATGAAAGCCCCAAGATTCTATGTGTAAACCCTGCCAAGTAGGAAATCTAACCAAGACACAGTTTAAGTCCAAGAGCTATACTTCAACAGAGAAACCACTCCAACTAGTTCATATGAATTTATGTGGACCATCAAGACAGGAAGGCATAGGGAAATAAAGCTACTTCATGTTGATTATTGATGATTACTCCAGACTTACTTGGGTTTCCTTTCTCAAGGAAAAATATGAAGCATTTGAGAAGTTTAAAATATTTTAGGCTTTAACTAAGAATCAAATAGGCAAGAGTTTAAAGGAAGTAATATCAGACAGAGGAGGAGAATTTATGTCAAGTGATTTCAAGGAATTCTATGATAAGAAGGGGTCAAGAGAGAATACACAATACCAAGAACTCCACATCAAAATGGAGTAGTTGAGAGGAAAAATAGAACATTGCAGCAAATGGTCAGGTCAATGATGAATGAGAAGAACATTGGTCAAACCTACTGGGTAGAAGCAATACACACATCAGTCGATATTCTTAACAAATCCCACCTCAGACCAAAAAGTTACAAGACACCTTATGAACTGTGGTATGGGAGACCTGCTTCAATCAAACACTTCAAAGTCTTTGGGAGTAAATGTTACATAAAGAATAATCATGAGAACCTTGGAAAATATGATGACAGGGATGATGAAGGTATCTTCTTATTGTATGTGTTATAACCCTAAATTTCACCACACATGCTTACCTGGCATCAGGCCAACTCATATCCCTTCATTGCCAAAACATCTGCTGAAAAACCTCTTTGAAAATCCTCTTGGGTCAAGGTACACGCACCCTAACCCACTACTGCACGCGTTGGAACGCTGGCAGGACTACTACAGCCCGCATTTACCTAACAAAGCACAAAAACAGGAAAGTTGCTGACAGGACAAAAAGCTATGGGTCAGTTAACTGAAACTCCCAGTCATGCATGGCCGAGAGTTCGTCCAAAACCCTAGCTCCTTCTAGCCTATAAAATAAGGGGTAGGGGTACTATTTGGAGGAGAAAAATTATAGCAAGAAACTCTGCCCATTTGCCAAATCCATTTGTCCCAACCCTTTAGCCTTTTCTCGAGCCTAAGGAGATTTAACGCAAAGTAGTTGGAGGACAAAAGAAGAGGAGGAGCCCAGGATCAGGATCAAGGAGCGGTGGCCGGTCTCGACTTTGATGATTCATTTTGAAAATAATAAAATAATACTTTTCCCATCCCAATGCATGAGTTATCTATGATTTGTGTAATTTACGCTTAATTTCTAACCCTCAAGTAGAAAAGTAGCATGCATGCGTAGTGTTTTTTCTTGATTGCAGGTTAACTTTGGAAGGAGCAGCACAAGTAAGCGGGCAAAGCGCAACGAAGGATCTACACCAAACATCAGTAAAAAGGTTAGTAGTCCCTTTCCATGCATGTGGCTTGAAAGAGGGGTTTAAGTTTTGGGTGGTAGGTTAAAAGGTCATTTCTTTACGATCAAAATCTGCATGCAAGTCTGACCCTAGTTTGCTAGTCCGTAGGGTATTTTTCCCAACAACAGAATTGGTGACCATACTGGGGACGATACTCTTTAGGGTTCCGGATTTAGTTGAGGTTTTTGGGTAGTTTAAAGGATTAGATTTTATGTTTCTTTGTTTGTCTGTTTTCTGTTAGGTCAGAACTAGCAGGGAGCCTAGTTCTTTATACCATTTTTTCCTTGACTGTTGCTTGATGATAATTATCGAGACACACAGAGGTACACACGGCCTGCAAAAGGCCTACACGCATGTAACCCGCGCCCTAACCTTCTACAGAATGTGTGTGAATGCTAGATGTAAAGGTTTTAGTAGCGTGCATGAGTTAGAGAGCTTAAGAGGCAGTCCCCCTCTTCCCTGTGAGAATTGTACATTCTCAGGGGGCTTTCTGGATTCTGTCTGAGTCTTGCTGGTTCACAGTCTTGTCTCAATTTGCTTTATTGCGTTTGTTATTTTTTGCAATTATTTTTCTTTTCTGTTAAATAAGAAGCATACAAGCCTTCAAGAGACCCTGGTTGTCAATACCAGAGGCCTCTTTCAGGTCTGGGCTTCCTGTGTTTAGTTTTGTCTTAGAGTTTATACATACACGCAGCCTGTGCAAGTGAAGCCCGCGGGTACCCGCGCTTTGTTGTAGGTCAACATGCATTTGCACGTGTGTTGTTTCAGTGACAGTAGCGGGCTTGACAGGTTTCTTTTCAATCAGGGTGGGGCAGTCATCCCTTCCTTTGGTGAGAACTGTTCCTCTCAGGGGTTTGAGTCTAGGGTTGCATAGTTAGTAGGTTAGGGCCTCTTACCCTTAGCCTATTTTTTCTTAGTTGATAGTTGATAGAAAAGATAAAAAAGAAAAATTGTGTTTTATGGTTTTTAGACAAGCGTAAGAATCGGTGCTTTCTCGATTGCCATTGTGTGTCTTTTCTCTGGTTCTTTGCGATTTGCGCTTTAAGCCATAATTTTATTTTGTTTTCTTGGTTTTGTGCTTGTCGGCATTTTCCCTTTGTTGCTTCATTTATCACTTAAATAATATATATATATATATATATATATATCTTTCTTGTTTTCTTCTTTGTTTGAAGATTGTGTTTCTGCATCAATAGCAAGGGAGAAGTATTTTTGTTCATAAGTTTTTTTTTGCGGTGCATTTAGAGCATAAGTAGCTCGTAGTCGAGCGAAAATTCATTTATGTTTGCTGCATGAAATCTTAGCAAAATTGAAAAGAAAAAGAAGTCTTTCTTTGTTAAAAGTTGTTGATTTTTGCATTTAGTAAAAGTATTTTGTTTCCAACATTTTTCATTCGTCTTTGCTTTGAGTCTTTACACATCATCAGTTTCACCTTCATATCCCGTGACGTATAAAATCCCATAAAAGCAACGCTAATTTAAAATGTATTAGACTTTTTGTTTGTAGGGTTCACAAACTAGTTCAGGACTAGGGCCTTGGATTAGGTTGGAGAGGAAACTCTCCAAGGCCACTCAAAACCAAACATTGGAGTCTGTGATAGGGAGTGTAGAAGTCTAGTTTCGTGGAAGTTATCCGGGACCCCCCTCTAACACAGGGGATAAACACGAGGTCGCGTAAGGAAAGGTAGCAGAGATAACCCCTCCAAAGCCGGACCAAGCGTAGTGGAGAACACATATCGAGGATTTGTTTTGGGATTCTGTCATTTGCATTTGCCACGGGGCTTCATTGGTCTCGAATCCGTTCGAGGTCCTCAGTTGTCTTATGGACCATTTTCTTTCTATACCCTTGACAGGTTTCGGGCTTGATACCCTGCTCATTGTGGTCTACCCGACTATCGACTGTACCTACCTGGTGACTGTTCGCGTGTTGGAAAACTAGTTGCCAATCTTTTTAGGGACATACACAGGTGACTGCGGGGGTATACCGCGGTACCTAGAACAGACATCGGGCCACGCTTTGCAGAGTATACCCGGAGGGTGCTTCTGTTTTCGAGTTGCACTTGCACCGGTAAGTTTCTCTAGTGTTGGTTGTTGTAACTGTTCTTCAAAATAGTTAGTGATTGCTTGTCTTATCTCTTAGGGGCTTCTTTTTTAGTGTGTGTTATTGTTTGATCGTATAGAATACCTTAGCATGTCTTGGATATTCTCACACAGTGGAGGATCCCAAGCTCCGCCGGTCACGAAGGCTCCTGGGCCTGCCGCCGGTTATACTGGAGCCACCCCCGCCACCATTGAGGCAGAAGCTAGACCAACAAGGGTCTTTCGAAGCAACCGGGTTACAAACCATTGTACCCGAACAACTCCCAGAGGAATCAATCGCCAATATTGGCTTGGTTGAAACCCAAACCACTAATACTTGGCCATCGATTATTGTACCAATACAATTTTACGAACGCCTGTCAATGCCTCACACAGTTATGGAACCAAACGTTGTTACTTCCTCTGGGAATTATTCCATTCCTACCACCATTGCTACCATAGGAGAAGCATATCCTAACTTGTCGTCGTCGGTCCGAGTCACTACGGTCTCGGCTGCAACTACGTCACATAGTGGACCGACCCCATCTATTGTGGCAGCCACAACTCCCTTCACACCTAGTGCGACAGGCCCTCCATTCTCATACGGTATGCCTAGTTCGGGTACAAGTCCTGCACTCACTTACTCCACTTTACAAACTTTGGGTCTGGGGGTAGGGAGCTCTAACGCTCCTCTGCAAGGTCAACTTGGGGACATTCCTGTCCCTTTTAATGCTTTTCCTTATGCTGGAGGTCATATCTCTCCTTTATCCCCTTCGCTTGGTGGTCTGCATCAGCAATCCGCTGGGCAGCCTGCACACACGAGTTCGTTTGGAGCCAGGAGTCAAGGAACACCTGCGCAAACTCTGCCGGTAGGTTCATCACCGTTTGTTTGGAACGAGATGTTTGGTAACAACACTTTCGCATCCACTGCTTTCCCATCTGGGGGCACTCCCATCTTTGGACAGTCTACTCCGGCGCAGGGTACTATTCCTGCACCGGGGGCACATATAGCAGGACCTTGGAACTCAGAACAAGGATCCGTTCCCTCCTCTGGAATGTCGTTCTGGGGTAATTCTTTCCACAGTCAATGGAACCCTGGACAGACTTCTATGCCTCTCCCGTCAGGACCGGCATGGGGTAATCCTTCCCAAAGTCCTTCAAACATGATGCATGCCCATCATCCTATGTCCTTTATGGGGAATCAACCAATGATGTCTCCACAGATGCAAAATCCTTACGCTGGTCAGGGCCATGGTTTCTACCAGAATCCGGGCCAGCAGCCAAACTTTTCCTGGCAACCTGGTGCCAGCCAAACTCCAGAACCCTTTTTCCCAGGCTATCAACAGCAACCCAAACTACCATTCCTGGCGAAATTACACTTTCCAGATTTGACAAGGTTGTTAAATGATCCTATTTTTCACGATCCATGTTGCCCTCCTATGCCAACGAAGTTTCCTTCGGACATTCCAAAGTTCGAGGCCAAGCCTAACGAAGATCCAGGTGATCACATGACTACCTTCCATCGTTTGTGTTCATCTAACTCATTGAAATATGACTCCGTCCAGTTGCGATTGTTTCAATGCACTCTTATCAGGAGTGCCGTGAAATGGTACATCGAGCTCGATCGCTCATGATACTCTTCTTTTGGAAAACTAGCGATGGCCTTCCTTAACCATTTCCGATTACCTATGAGATACGACGCTGGCACAGAGCTTCTTGCTAATTTTGAACAGACGACAGCGGACCATATCTCTGATCATATTCGAGAATGGAGATGCTGAAAGAGTCTAATCAAAGTACCAGTCCCACCAGCATTCCTACTTGAGTGGTTCCTTAAGTATTTAGTTACGCAAATATCCAAAGACGTCGCGACTTCTGGATTTTTCTCCGAAGAAGATGCCATCATGAGGGCTCAACAGTTTGAGCTTATCTATTCTCAGTCTGGTTTATTGTACAACATCCTTCCAGATGCACCACGATCGATATTGGATAAAACTAGACAGAGAGTTGGACCACATGCCGATGGTATTGTTGGTTCAGCACAAACCAAGCCCGCTGAGCAATTGACAAAGCAATTGCAACAGTTATCTATTCAACACTCAGCGGCCAGCCATACTACTGCTTTGGCTGCTCCTCCTACCCAAATGTCGGAAGTACACTCCATGTAGACGACTAACCCAAAGGCAACCCAGTAGCCTGAAGGGAAGAAAAAACAACGAAAGAAGGGTAAGGGGGAGAAAAAAACCACTGATAATGATGGCGAGGGCACCACGGAAAAAAGGAAGGCGAGGTATCCATGCAATTTGTGTGCGGAAGACCACCCGACCCATCTATGTCCTCGACTTGCAGAGGCCTAGAAGCTTGTCACACAACAACATCAAGCCGTGTTGACTAACCCATTTCAACATGGGAAAAATTTAACTCAAGCCTCTACAAGTTCCGAAGGGGGCAGCCACGAAACCTGCCCTCCCCCAAACAATTCCTCATCTGCGAACGTATATATGATTAGGGGTGATGCTTTAATAACAACTAGTGTGCACGACTATAGTAAACCAAGCACCTCTGAGAAGGGTAAAGAAGCTGAGATCCCATCTCTTCCTCTACATATCGAGAAGACGTTGGGTGAAACAATGACGAACATTCCAAAGGGTGCATTTAAGAAAGATTCTCACAACCCAAATGCAAGGGCTGCCCAGAATTACTCTGTGGTGGAAGATTTATCACAAACCCCTTGTGCGATGTTCGCTTTGGAGGTCCTCAAAAGATGCCCTGCTAAGAGGAAAGCCTTGTTGAATGATTTAGGCTCTACTGAGACTTGTAACCTGGGTACCATCATGTTAGATATGAACGACTTAAAACCTCATCTGCCTTACCATGTCGCATTTCAGATAGTAGTGGCTCACCCCACAAAAACTTTTACACGGAATATATTCCGCACGGTGGTCGACGAGGGTGATTCAACTTGCGTTATGTCGTTAGCATGTTGGAAGGCCATTGGTCATCCCGCTTTGTCTCCATCACCTACTCTCCTCACTGCGTTCGACGGTCGTTCTTTCCGACCACATGGCATCGTTCCTTCTTTCCATGTATAGTTAGGAGGGAAGATCGTGTGATTTGAAGTAGAGGTAGTCGATGCCCCCCTCGACTATAATCTCTTGTTAGGTCAGAGTTGGACTTATGCTATGCAAGCTGTGGTTGCTACAATTTTTCGAGTCTTATTGTTTCCACATGAGGGTCGGATAGTGACCATCAATCAATTGTCCTTCTCTAGACCTGACCCAGCTTTGGGGGCATCCATGGTTCCCATGATTGATAATCCTCAAGCTGGTGTCGTTAACGTAGGAGTTGGTTTGTGCCCATCCTTGATGGGTACCTTCGATTACCCACCTCCTCATGACGATGTCAAGTTTATATCGAATCACCAAAAGGCTGAGATTTTTCAAGTTTCGTCGTTCCGCACGAATTACTTTACAGATCCGTGGATTCTTCCTTCCCCATCAGTCATGATGGATGAGATAGGGCACTCCGACATGTCCATGCCCTTGTCGGTCGTTGAAGTAGTGTACTCTTTAGTCCAACAAGCTTCAACTAACCCTGATCCGACTCTCGCACAAGAGTTGGATCCACTTCCAGAGCCTATTTGGGCTCAAGGTTCTCTTGCTACCACTGATTCGTTAGACTTAGTATTGCCTTCCGACGAAGCAGTGATCGAAGCGATGACTAGTCCGGACAAACCTTGGGAATATCTTCATCACAGATCATATTTCCTCCCAGATTTAAACCGAATCGCGGCAGGAGAATTCACTATCACCATGATGGGAGATCATCCATGTCCTATTAACCTCTTAGCTACACAGGAAATTTATGCTGAGGGCAATATGGCGACTATCGCTGAAACTGTACCTATCAATATCGCCCGAAACCCTGGCGTCATGGAAAATGTCGTCGTCGGAGCGGATTTCTCCCCCGAAGAGATTCAAATTTACACGGATCTTTTCAAAGAATTCCACGACGTTTTTGCTTGGTCTTATGAGGAAATGCCACGCATCGATTCAAAAATAGTTGAACATGAAATCACAACGTATCCTGATGCTAAGAGTGAGGTTGAGAAATTTCTCAAGGAAGGGTTCATTTACCCTATCCATTTGACTCAATGGGTTTCAAACCCCGTGTCGGTCATGTTGACGGGCGAAACTGACCCTCCGTCAACTGGGAGAGTGGAACCGGTCCGGGTTTGTCTAAATAACCCAAGCCGTTTGGAATGGACCACCCTGACGAGTTTAACGGCTTCGTTGGCTGCTCTAAGGTCTTCTATGAAAACCAAAGAGAGAAATGATCTGAGCTAAGAAATCTAACTAAAGGTGTATAAAACAAACTAAACTACAACTAAGTACAAGAAATTAACTAAAATAAAGGAAACTAGAAACTAATAAAATAAAGAAAAGGAACTAATATACTAAATACTAATTATTCTATACAATCCACTAATTACAATTATAATAACTCAAATCAAATACCTAATTATAAGCCGCACTATTTCTTATTCACAAATGTACACTATGGACAACCTACAGATTTGATTAAAACCTGCAAAACTCATGTGTTCTCTGCCCTAAGACAGCCAAGAATCTCTTTTTGATTTTTTTATATTTTATGAAGAAGAAACAAATATTACTGAAATTAAACTATCTAATATATTTTATTGAATTTAAAAAATCTAATATAAATCTAATTAAACTACTATCTATATTAAACTACTTAATCAAAACAATAAACAACTAACTAATTGACCTGGAAACGCTCCAAGTCTGCCCTGTGTAGGATGACTTCTTAAGCTGGTTGGAGGAAGAAATTCACACCATTTAGTCCTTAATATTTTCGTAAACGATCAGTTGTGCTGCTTCTTGAAGTGTTTTACAGGACAAACAAGACATAAAAGAAAATCATAACAATCTTCAGATGATAAATCTCTGCAATAAGGGAAACCTATTATGCAGAAAACTTATATAACAATTCAATCTATGAAGAAGACAAAGATATCATTCACAAAATGAATCAATCAACTGTTATGTCTTTTATCTATTTGGAAGAAACAAGATATAAATAACAGTAATAAAATTATATCATTTGCATTTTATTTAGATAGCAAAAGTAATCATAAACCATAGACAAATTGATATACAAAACTTGAAACAAAGTGTTGATATATTGAAAAGCAAAAGCTATGACAAAACATCAATTATGCTCCAGTCTGTGTCAGAATTATATATCCTTGTTCTCCCACAACTGAGGATGATATTATTACAAAAATGATCAGCATTTATAAGTCTTTCCACAAGGTAAAACCTCCTTGTGGAAGTTAAAACTGCTTTACAAAAATCTGGGAAGATATTCCCAAAATCTGATTCAAACTTAACAACCTAAGACAAAACCAAATCTAAAATATCTCCTAAACTGTTACAGCATGCCCATTTGATCACTSCAATTCGTATGTACCTGAAARGAGGMAAAAATAAACAAGTTTAAAAGATATTTTGTTAATAAAATGGTAAAAATCTGATCCTGTAGACTAGCTACAGAATCAGCTGATTCTGTAGCTGGTCTAATTTGAGAACAWACCTGTTTTAAATCAATTAAAACTAACARAAATATATTAAAACAAATATTTGATTACTAATTAAAAWSAAAWCAAATCATTTAAATCACAACAAACCAAAACTGCTATGCTAATTTAGAACAAACARAATCTTAATTGAATCTATTTTAATCAAAACAAATATCAAATAAATCTTTTTGCAACTCATAAAMAAAATCCATCCATTTGTTTTGCATATCAATAAATCCATCTAGAATTGAGTGTAGGGAATTAAAGATGAAAAATCTTGCCACCAGATCCAAAGCATACACCAGCAGCTTCAGCATTGGCAAAATGGTTATTAGAAAATGTTCCTTGATATTGAGTGGCCCTTGAGATAGGCTTCTTGACATTTGCCAAATTCCATGATTTTTTTACTGCATTTCTCATGTTTATCAGTGAAATTGGATTCTGCACATTCAGCATTATGCCTTTTCAGCAACTGTTGTAAGGTTGACAACTTTTCTTCACCGTGTCTCTTTTCTTCTGTATGCTTCACTTTGATACAAACAATTGGCACTGGCTCCTTTAACTGTGAAAGATAACTTATTTTCTCCTTACCTTTATCATGTTTAGGAGGAAACCTTGTATCCAAGAGCTGGTACTTTTCCTTCTGGATCTCAGCGGAGCGTGTAGGAATGGTTTCCTCATGCATCACCTTAAGAAAACTTATGTCCATGTGCTGCTGACTTTTCTTTCGGAATTTTTATTTCTGATCCAGGAAGGTTTACCTTGTGAATTTCATTTTGAAGAACATGAATGCTTTCTTTTTTCACTGCATCTTGGAAAACTGATAGAATGCTCTCATATTCATGAGGCCCTACAAAGATGAAAACCTGGAGTTTGATCGGGCTGGAATACACTTTGGGAGAATTATGTTCAGTTAGTCTGGTAACTAAAGGATATTTATTGAGCTCTATAAACTGAAGTATCATTTCCTTTATAAATTCACCCTCAAATAAAACAATTTTGTTTCTGGTTCACTCTTTATAAGACCAAGTGAATAAGGTAGGCTACTTATCTCTGGACTGAGAAATGTGGCCACTTCTACCTTGTTGACTTCAACAAACTAAAAATCATTGTCTTCCACGACTGCTTTAACAAATTCTTCATAAGCAATCCCCTCAAATGTTTCAAACAAGCCAACTGCAGAAGTTTGATTTCTCTTCAAAAATTGTTCAGCCTCAAATGTAGAAGAAAGTTGCATGGTAGGTACTCCAGTCTTTTTCCGCACCCAAATCACAATTTCATCTCTGCCAAGGCCTCTTGTATAGACATGTGAAGTACCATTAACAAGAAACAACACGGTGGGGTATCCCTTGATGTTATACTTGGAAGCAACCTTAGTGTGTCTATCCCTGTCCATTTTTGCAAGAAAAACAAAGCTACCCATATCATTCAGCGTTGTTGCTGCAAATGCAAAATCTGACATCAATTCAGAGCTCTTTGCACACCAGGACGCATAACCTAACAACAATACATATTCATGGGAGCTCAAAATTCTCTCTGCATTCTCGTTTGTGAGATCTGCAACTATTCTCCGTGCTCTTCTCACTGCCTCGGCCCCTAAGATCTTACCATCATTGTTCTCAATTTCTTCGAGTTCTTCCAGATCCTCTAAAGCATCACCCTCGTCATCGATCTCTTGTTGGGTAGCTGCAGTTCTATTATGCACCTTCTTCGGTGTGTGCAAATTTTGTGTCCCCTTCAAAAGCACATATTTAATGGGTTCTTGTACATCTTTCTCCTCTTGAGGGTTTTGTTGACGTGGATAAAGCGATCAACCCATTAAAATATGAATAATCCTTTAGCACAAATCTGGAGAAGTGATAAGCATTCTAGCAAATGCACACAGACTCAAAAAGCATGTTCCAGCCACTGAAATATTGACCTAGAAAACGAGAGATAGATCTTTGTATACACTCAATATCTGAGAAAACGGCCCACAATGAGGGTAAAGGGGCTAAAAAAGGTTATGGTTTTTCAACGGCTTGGTCTAATTCGAATCCGTTTGCCCAGAATTGCTCATGCAAAAACGTGACTCTGGGAGCAAATTCGGGGCAGTTTTCTATGGAAAAATGAAACCAAAACTAACTTTGAACACCAGGGGGTTTAAATTCGCCCTACAAGGGCCAGGGGATAACACACTGAGAGCTGGGCTAAGGGACAAGGGTTTGAACAGAGTAGGTTTAGAGGTTTTCCCAAAAATCAACAAAGATAACCCTGGTAAGGAGGTAGGCATTGATGCAAAGTGTGCGAGGGGGTTGGAGGTTATCTCTGGCATGCATAAATATCATATCAACTGTACAATTGAGAGTTTTACATAGCTGTTATACCCATCAAAGCATAGTTCAACCATTAAACCATGTGCACAAGCAATGAAATCAAAGGTGAATACCAATCCGTGCCAACACTATGCTATACAAATCAAAATGCGCCAATGTGTATAATCCATAGTTTAACCATGGTGCCAAAATGATATTCATATAGCTGACCAGCCTATAAATTATGAAAAGATTAACATAGGGATTACATCATATGTATATAAAAATTTAATCAAACCCCTATGCATTTCACAGGATTAATGATTAGGCAAGTCATAAAATGCAAATCCAAATACTCAATGTCTTACAAATTCAATAAAATCAAGTTAAGAAATCAATATAGGAATGTCTAATGAGAATAATTCGAAAATCCTTACAACCACATGATGATAAACAAAAAGGTAAGTGCAGTAGGTATATCGATAAAAAGATCATCACAGTTCAGATAGTGATCGAAATGTGACCTCGAAAGGAGAGGTTTTCATGCTTACAGTCATGAAAACTTCACGAAGACAAATGTGTAAATGTCTCAAGAAATGAAAGTTTCGTTTATTTGAAAAATGCGACGAAAACTTGAAGTTTGCAAGACATAGGTATATGCAGCTTATGAGACAATGAAAAATGTGAATTGACTGCCAACAGGTCAATAAAAAACAAGGCACGATTCGTGTATGTACCGATTTCCGTGATTTGAACAAGGCATGTCCAAAAGATAATTTTCCAACCCCATTCATCGACCAGATCATTGATGAATGCACCAATTGTGAAGCCTTTTCGTTCATGGATGGTTTTTTGGGATATAATCAAATCGAAATCAAACCGGAGGACCAACACAAAACGACATTCATTTGTCCGTGGGGTACATTCGCCTATCGTAAGATGCCTTTTGGCCTGAAGAATGCTGGAGCCACTTTCCAGCGGGACATGTCTTTTGCATTTCACAACCTCAAACATATAGTCGAGGCCTATCTAGATGATTTAGTATCACGCTCTCACAAGCGAAAGGATCATCCTACACACCTCAGACTAATCTTTGAACGTTGTCGCTACTACATGATTCGCTTGAATCCCAACACGTGCAACTTTTGTGTCACATCAGGACTTTTGTTGGGTTTCATCGTTTCAACATCAGGGATCATGGTCGATCCTCTTAAGGTGGAGGCAATAATCCAGTTTCCCCCCCCATGCACAATCTTACAACTTCAAAGTCTTCAAGGCAAGGCGAACTTATTATGACGCTTCATTGGCAAATATGCCGAAATCACCAAGGGATTTATGCGTTTACTGAAGAAAGATGTTCCCTTTTTCTGGGACGAAGCTGCTCAACGCTCTTTCGACACATTAAAACACGCTCTCACAACCGCACCTCTGCTACGACCACCTAATTATAAAAAATATTTCCTATTATATCTGGCTGCCACAGAATCAACCATAGGCATGGTTTTAGTTCAGGAAGATGATTCGCTTTCAGAATACGTGATCTATTACCTGAGACGAGGCCTCGTAGGACCGGAACTTAATTATTCCCATCTCGAAAAACTTGCGTTGGCAACAGTTCATGATGTTCAACGATTCTGGCACTATGTTCTGTTTCGTAAGACCACCGTCGTGGCTGTCATGAATCCATTCCAGTACATTTTGACACGATGAGTTATCGGTGAAAAAATCAATATATGGATGGTAATCCTCCAAGAATTTGACTTAGAATTCATTTCAGCCAAGTCCAAGAAGTCATTGGTCTTCGCAGAACTTATTTCGGAACTTCCGGTTGAGTCATGTGACGTTGTGCTTGAGGAATTGCCTATCCGAGGGGATATGTTTTTGATTGCATCTTCAGACCCCTGGTACGGAGATATACTGATCTATCTTTAGAATTTGAAGTGCCCCACCTCTGCTTCGCGTGACGAGCGTCGGCGGATACGTCATCAGGCTAAGAATTATCTCATACTTGATGATACGTTGTATCGGAGAGGTGTAGACTGCGTATTGCGTTGATGTCTCACTCATGAGGAGGCCGTCATAGTGCTCAACGATTGTCATACAGGAGCCTATGGCGGTCACTTATCTGGGTTGGCAACAAACCAAAATATTTTACGAGCAGGTTATTTCTGGCCCACACTTATGAAAGATTGTATCGAGTCGGTCAAGAAGTGCCATTCGTGCCAAATCTTCTCTCGGAAGATGAGGGCACATCCAACTCCCATGTTTCCTGTCATCATAGTTGGTCCCTTCACTAAATGGGGGATTGATTACACTACATGCAACCCCCCGTTAGCAAGGGGGCACCGCTATATCATCGTAGCTGTCGACTACTTCACTAAGTGGGTCGAAGCTATGTCGACGTTCAAAGATGATGGAGAGACTGCAACTTTCTTTTTATTCAACCAAATTATAGCAAGGTTCGACATCTTGAGAGAGATTTTCACTGACCATGGTAGTCACTTTCAGAATCAAATGATGACCACGTTAATGTCAAAGCTTGGGTTACGGCATGAACACTCATCACCTTACTACCCCCAAGCCAATGGGCAGGTGGAAGTTGTAAACAAAACGCTTAAGACGATTCTACAACGAACTATCAACTCAGCCAAGTCAAACTAGCATTTGATGTTATACTCGGCATTATGGGCTTACCGAACGTCATTTAAGACTGCAACCGGTTTCTCACCTTTTCAACTCATTTACGGGCTGGAGGCAGTCTTGCCCATAGAATGTCAAATCCCATCTCTGAAATTGGCAGTACAGTTATTTCCAGACACTTCTCCGCTTGAAGAATGGTTAGTACACCTTGAGCAACTTGACGAACAACGTCACGATGTGGCCCTGGCCAACGAGGCTCATAAACATAAGGTCAAGTGTCAATATGATAGGTTTGTTCGTCCTCGAGTTTTTTTTGAGGGCGACCTTGTCCTAGTCTATGACCAAGATAAAGACCCCATGGGGGCAGGAAAGTTTAAACCCATGTGGTTCGGACCCTTCATTATTAAAGAGGTTTTAAAAAATGGCGCTTATCGTTTGGTCGATTTTGAAGGGAATGCTTTGGCTGAGCCTAGAAATGGGCTCTACCTAAAGAAGTATTACTCATAGAGAGGTCACTGTGGGTAACTTTTTGTAACATATGTATAGTCTTTGTACTATTACTTTTTTACATTTCTTTTAAAAAGTGTTATGGACGTGTCATTCATGTTATCTTTCATCAATATGGCAGATGTCAAGTGAGTCCGAGGTGTTCGTTGGGTATGCGGATGGTGCTAGTCGACACACGCAGAGGCTTCCCTCCGCAGCTTGGGTAATCTTTACACCACAGGGTTAGTTGTTATCTTCCGGAGGTATATGCTTAGGTGACACCACGAATAATGTTGCTGAGTATAGTGTAGTTATTGAGTTTCTTTGTGACGCTTTGTCATTGGGTATCTCTCGTCTCCAGGTCTATCTAGACACTCAACTGGTTGTGTCGCAGCTAAACAAAATATACCGGGTGCATGACCCAACCTTACACCGACGATTCCTTAGGGTACGTCTCTTGGAACACAACTTTGATTATATCACATATTTTCATGTTCCTAGGAGTTTAAATCAAATCACAGATACTCTAGCTAATCACATTTTAGATTGGCATCTTGCTCACATATAAAAAGATCATGAACATAAACATGTAAATACATTTTTGTACACATAATCCATAAGACACAAAAAAGAGATAAAATCCATATATAAACATCATAAAATCCTCAGAGTACATAGATGGGCTCAAGCGCCTTACAAGTGGGAAAAATAACGAGTCACTGGGCTTATGCCCTCAAAAAATATATACATATCAGTGCTCGTTGCACATAAAAGTCTAATGTATGCTCAGGGCCTATGGGCCCTGTTATAATCATGTATAGCTTGGGCTAAACACCAAAGCAATTGGATCCATGACCGAGGTGCCCCCACAACATGAGTCTGCATGGAGGGCGGCAGGTCCTCTATCTCTGCCATGGGAAATGTGCGAGTGAGCGCAGTAAAGTTCCGCTCAATTCGCCTCAGGACCTTCTCGGCCTCTCCTGCTGGGAGGTTCCCTGCTATTGCTTCTCCTCCAGCGGCGGCAGCGGCGGCTTCTGGCCGTGGGCGACGCCTGTTCCATGCGTAGTCAGCAGGTCACACGGGTCCCACATCTGCATGCAATAAATGTTCACCCATCAAAAATATGGTATACAAAAACATGATATATATCAAAAAGACATAAAAATTACACATGCAAACAAAAAAAAAAACTGTATAGGTGGAGACTTACCCATCTCCCCTCACTCCTCACTAGTAGGCACTGGTATCTCTGGATCTCTAGAGAAGTCGATCCCCACATATGGGTAGTCCTCAATAGCCAGGATTTGTCGTGACAACCAAGCAAAGAAGTCGTTGTTGAAGGCCTCCACGGTCCTTCCACCACCCTGTCGCGGCAGTAACACTGCCCATCCGCATAATGCGGGGAAAGTGGCCAGATGTCCTCGTACTGTCAGCCGAGGACTGAAACATGTAACTCTTTTGAAAAATAATGAACACAGGATAGTCCCAAACCTGAAGTTCCTGTGTGACTGCTATCGGCAAGCTATCAACTGACTCTTCATGCACTCCAACAGTGTGGTACTCCAATCAAAAATTTGTGCATCCATGCACTGGATCGCACAGTTCATCTGTGCGCGCGATGCCTGATGCACGGCTGTTGAGCCGGTAATCTGTCCAATGAGAAATAAAATAGTCTATAGGGCGAGGCTAGTAATCCGACTAACGGGTACCGAGGAAGTTCTATGATCGGTCCCAGCCTCACAGTACTCCTCTATCAGCTCCGAGACTTTGCTCGGCCCCGCAGGAAAAGTCTGAAAGTTGACTGGTTCCCCTCTCTTTGAGAGGCCAGTCAAAAAGTAAATATCCTCGGTGGTGGGCACCAAGGATTGCCCCTCTAGCATGAATGCCTTTGCATCAGGGTGCCAATAATCAACCAAGGCATTCAGTAGCCTTGGTTGTGCGCGCATAAATGAACATAAAAAAAATTTCACCAACCCACACTGCGTCACCACGGTCACAACATTCGGATCTGCAGCCACTAAGTCATTGGTGGCCTCGTGCTCCCTTTCCCTCCACTGAACATACATCCTGCCAACACAGCAAAGTAAAAGGAGGGTCAATACTTTTTAATTTTTTGCTTTTTTCACCACGCGGGGGGGTACCCGCGGCCTATAGAGGCGACAGTCGCGTGCACCCACGGGCAGGATTTTCTCTGCACATGGGTACCCGCGGGCTATCCCTGGACAACCTGCATTTACCTAGGGCCGACCTTTTTGAGGTCGATTCCCACCCCACCAATCCACTAAATGCTAAAAATGAAGTATTGAATAACTAGGCAAGGGAGTTTGTACTTACTTGGTCCAAGAAGAAGTCCGTTTCGTCCACTGTAGCTCCCGGAATCACGATCTTTGGCAAAGGGGGTCTTTTGGCTCCAGAGTCAATTTCCAAATCAGCAATAGTGATAATGAGCTGCCAGCTTCTATTTATAGACTTTTTGGCCTCTTTTTGTCACTTTTTTGGGCCCTTTTATCAGTTTCTTTATACCAAAAACCATTTTGAGTGATCCAGGAGTTATGTGGGAGGGATTTGAGCACGTATTGGGACACTTTTTTTTGAGTTTCAAAAAATAAAAAAATATATATATTGACGGTCCATAATTTTTTTTTTCAAAAATCAACTTGAGCATATAGGTTAGGATATTACCCCAACTTTTGCATCTCGTTGCCTTTTTTATACTATAGGATCGATCCCATCAAGTGGTGACATGGAACCATCATATCTGTTATAGAAGTGTCGCAACTTGGTGGTAGATCTTACCAAAACATGGATGCCCTAGGTAGGTCCTGGTTGCATTATGGTGTCCATGCCGTTTCTAACAACACTGTAGGCTCGGGAGTCCGTATAGTCTTTCCTGAATACGAGTTTGAGACTCATTCACATGGGTCTTTTTCACTCTTTGACTTACCCTACAGACTCCCAAAACATAATGGGTCTCCTTTTAAGCCCTTTTCAGACCCTTTAAAAATGAAAAGATTGTCGAGCGATCTTGTGACCTTTCACGCTCGTTAAACTGAAATTTGATGTCGCGTCTGTCTGGCGGTAGTTTACCCCTTTTGCGGTCCGGATGGTCAACTGTACGAACAAAGGAACACTCTATTGAATTCCCATTCTTTAGAAGAGTATCCTCAGGTATAATTTTATTCCTTTTTCAGGCCCGGGGGACTAAATTTACGAAAAAGAAACCCCCACGGAGTCCATAGTGAAGCTCTTTTCAGACTCCCTAAAATTGAAAAGATCACTGAGTGACCTTATTCTTTCACACTTGTTAAAATGGTCCAGAATAACATTCATGAAGGATTCCATAGTGAAGCTTTTTTCAAACTCCTTAAAAATGAAAAAATGGTCGAGTGATCTTGTCCTTGTCACACTCATTAAAATGGTTTTGAATTGACATCTAATCGGTGCTAGTTTACCCCTTTTTTGAACCGACTAGACTATTGTCGAAAAAGGTACCTCACTGGAGTTTCCTTTTATGATTTTTCAGACTCTCTAAATATGAAAAACCACTGAGCTTACCTTCTCTTGGTTCGTTAAACTTACATCGAAGGACGTTACCATTGTGTGTTCTATCAACCACATTTGCATACCTTACCCATCAACCTTGTAATAGTTTGCTTCTGTGTCTTAACACCTTTGGCCACTGGAGGATTTTTCCCGAGTATCATTTCCCTAGAACATCAGTATTGTCTTTATGCCTTGAGCTTGTATGTTTGCATCACTCGTTCCTCCACTGTAACGTAATATTCCTTTATTCTTTTTCAAAAATCATCAAAAAGAACAAAAAAATCAAATATACCCCAAAAAGAGGATGGGAAAAGTATTTTCTTTATTGGCAGCATAATGAGTCGCCCTTGGATGAAGCACATCTTTCCGTTTGATCATCAAACTATGGGATGTAGTACGACCTTAGGAATCTTTTTCTCGCTATATAGAGTTGTGTCCTCCACTGTTTGGTTACTCTTCCAAACATATGGAGAGTTTGCGTTGCCTCCTGCTTCGTAGACTTATGATTAACATATATGCTGCCTGAGTCTTATGACTTGTCATGCTATCGTCCAAGGGAAGTTTTTCACTAAGCCTGAGTCGGCCCCTCTGTAATATGTCTCTTGTCCGCATACCCAGCCATCCTGAACATCCAATCAAGTCTTTGTTCGAAATCACTGAAGCCTTCAGTCCGATCATCAAGATTATCAAGTCCATAAGCGACGAGCCATCAAAGACCTCTGGGTAGTGCAGTTGTACACTCATATTACACTCCTACCCGAGTTTAGAATATTTTGAGGTTGTTTCTCGAGCTCTGAAGTACAACCATCAGGCCAAATCAGCTTATGGGAGATGGATACTTTAGATGTATATCTTTCTGATTTCAAGATGTAGCTCTGTTGTGTATTATTCGCGGCTACTCTTCATAGTTATTTGACATGGATCTACAGTGTATTTGATTAGTAGCCATGGTTCCTTTTTATCCCGAGCATGGGTATGCCCGCCTCGGTGAGACATGTGTTATTTTGCAGACGACACCTCCCGATTCCTGGGCTCACTCATTCAGCATATTAGTACAGATTGGTAAAATATTGGTAATGTATTTCAGCCATCAGATGCTCTTCTGACCTCACACATTAGGGGGCATCTTTTATAACCCTAAATTGCACCACACATGCTTACCTGGCATCAAGCCAACTCATATCCCTTCATTGCCAAAACATCTTCTAAAAAACCTCTTTGAAAATCCTCTTGGGTCAAGGTACATGCGCCCTAACCCACTACTGCATGCGTTGGAACACTGGCAGGCCTACTACAGCCTGCGTTTACCTAACAAAGCAAAAAAACAGGAAATTTGTCGACGGGACAAAAAGCTATGGGTTAGTTAACTAAAACTCCCATCCATGCATGGCCGAGAATTCATCCAAAACCCTAGCTCCTTCTAGCCTATAAAAGAAGGGGTAGGGGTACTATTTGGAGGAGGAAAATTATAGCGAAGAAACTCTGCCCATTTGCCAAATCCATTTGTCCCAACCCTTTACCCTTTCCTGGAGCCTAAGGAGAATTAACGCAAAGCAGTTGGAGGACAAAAGAAGAGGAGGAGCCAAGGATCAGGATCAAGGAGCGGTGGCCGGTCTCGACTTTGATTGTAAGTTGATTCATTTTGAAAATAATAAAAGAATACTTTTCCCATCCCAATGCATGGGTTATCTATGATTTGTGTAATTTACGCTTAATTTCTAACCCTCAAGTAGAAAAGTAGCATGCATGCGTAGTGTTTTGTCTTGATTGCAGGTTAACTTTGGAAGGAGCAGCGCAAGTAAGCGGGCAAAGCAAAACAAAGGATCTACACCAAACATCAGTAAAAAGGTTAGTAGTCCCTTTCCATGCATGTGTCTTGAAAGAGGGGTTTAAGTTTTGGGTGGTAGGTTAAAAGGTCATTTCTTTATGGTCAAAATCTGCATGCAAGTCTGACCCTAGTTTGCTAGTCCGTAGGGTATTTTTCCCAAAAACAGTATGCTACAAACAATAAAGGATACAGATGCTATAATAAGAGGCTGCATCAAATGGTTGGCTGTATTGACATAAAAGTTGATGAAGGAATCCCAGCAAGAGAGGTGTACAATAATGAGTCTTCTACAGAGGGCACAACTAGAGTTGAAGATGAACAGGTCCAAGAATCAGAAAAAGAAGACTCTCAATCAGATGAAGACACATATACTCAGATAGACTCAAATCACTAGACAACCTCAAATTCCTCCTCCAGAATCACTCAAAAGAATCATCCTGCAATTCAGATAATTGGTGAAAAAGACAAAGGTGTACAAACCAAGAGAAAGATAATAAAAAACACCGAACAATCACATATAGATTTCATATCCATGCTGGAAATCAAGAATTTTAATGAAGCTAGCAAAGATGACCATTGGGTTAAAGCAATGAATGATGAACTTGAACAAATTGAGAAAAACAATACGTGGGAGATGGTTCATAGACCTGAAGGTAAAAATATTATTGGTTCCAAATGGATCTTTAAGAATAAGTTGAATGAGAAGGGACAAGTTGTCAAGAACAAAGCAAGATTGGTCTGTAAAGTCTATGCTCAATTAGAAGGACTGAATTTTGATGAGACATTTGCGCCCATAGCAATATTAGAAGCTATCAGAATATTTTTTGCATATGCTTGTCATAAAAGGTTTAAAGTCTATCAAATGGATGTCAAGTCAACTTTTCTAAATGGAGATTTAAATAAAGAAGTCCATATGGAACAACCAGAGGGTTTCAAACTGTCTGATAACCCTGACTTAGTATGCAAGCTGAAGAACACTTTATATGGGTTAAAACAAGCCCCTCATGCCTGGTATCATAGAATGGATACGCATCTCAAAGAAAAAAGGTTCAAGAGAGGAACAATTGACAACAATCTATATATCAAAACATACGATAATGATTTGCTCATTGTGTTGGTTTATGTAGATGACATCATCTTCAGATGTAATAAGGATTCATTGGTACAATGGTTTGCTTCTACCATGGAGTCTGAGTTTGAAATTTCTATGATAGGTGAACTGTCATTTTGTCTTAGTCTGCAAATTACTCAGAGGTCTGAAGGGATGTTCATTTCTCAAGAAAAATATCTAAGAGAAATGTTGAAAAGGTTTCAAATGGAATATTATAAACCTGTGGGCACACCTCTGGTTACTAGATGCAAATTAAGCAAGGATGATGACTCACCTGATGTTGATCAAAGTTCATATAGGTCAATGATAGGCAACCTACTATACATCACAACATCTCGCCCAGATATAATGCATGCTATTGGAATGGTAGGAAGATATCAATCTTCACCTAAACAGAGTCATTTGCTAGTTGTCAAAAGGATATTCAGATATTTGAAAGAAACAATGAACTATGGCCTATGGTATCCTAAGAATCAGAATTTTCAATTATCAGTCTACTCAGATGTTGATTGGGATAACTACATGGATGAAAGGAAAATCATGAGTAGAATTTCGTTTGTCTTAGGATATTCTCTAGTAGCATGGTTGAGTAAAAAGAAAGGTTCCATTTCTTTATCAACTACAGAGGCAAAGTACATTGTTGTTGCTACCTTTTGTACTAAGGTATTATGGATGATTTAGACACTTGTAGACTTGGAGGTAAAATATGCTGCACCGATCCCAATTCATTTTGATAACACTAGTGCCATCAGTGTGTCCAAGAATCCTGTATTCCACTCCAAGACCAAGCATATTCCCATAAGATACCATTTTCTGAGAGAGCAGGTCACCAATCAGATTGTTCAGGTCCATTACATTCCAACCACAAAAAAAATTGTAGACATCTTCACTAAACCCCTAGACAAGACACCATTTCAATATCTTCGACAGAAGATGGGTGTCATCCCGTCTCACACCTAAGAGAGTCCATCCTGTTAGGGGGAGTTTGTATTTATTGAATATCTGATAACTCCAAAAATTACTGCAACAACTAAGGGAGAGCATGTTTCCTTTGACATTGATGTCAAAGGGGGAGAAAAGAATAGGTCTGAGTGCCTTTGTTGCCATCAATTCCAAAGGGGGAGATTATTGGCATGTTTTACAGGCAGTGTATGCTTGTCATTGATGGCAAGTATAACAGCGATGATGGCATGAGTACAGGTATAATGTGCTAGGTAGGCACCAAAAGTATTTTGGGAAGATGCAGCAGAGCAAGTGAAGACTAGAAGTGATAGTGCAGAGGTGTACACAGAGTGCAGAGTATGTGTGTTTGTCATAGATGGAAAAGATCATGACCAATAGCACAATGATGATCGAATGGCAAGATCAGAAGCAAAACTCCATTTCGGGTATCAAAAGCTAAACTCTATTTTGAAGTTTCAGATATTGGGAGTTGGAAGTGTTGAAACACTTCATCAAAGAAATGCCGAAATGTGAAACACTGAAATCCCAAAACAAGCACATCAAAATCTCCATTTCTGAGTTTCATATACTGGGAGTTGGAGGAGTCAAGAGTCAAGACTCTTTATCACAGGAGTCCTGAACTTGCGGAATGTGAAACGTCGAAATCTTGAAATAGGCACATCAACAAAGTCTCCATTTCGGAGTTTCAGATACCAGAAGTTGGAGGAGTCAAGAGTAGAGACTCTTCTTCACAGGAGTCCCGAAGTTGTGAAATGTGAAATGCCGAAATCTTGAAATAGGCACATCAACAAAGTCTCCATTTTGGAGTTTCAGATACTAGGAGTTGGAGGAGTCAAGAGTCAAGACTCTTCATCACAGGAGTCCCAAAGTTGCGAAATGCCCAAATCTCGAATCAGGCACAATGAAGGCTTGTGAATTTGTGAAATAATCCTAGCTGTTGGATCAAGGTTTGATCTGGGCCATCTGGTCTAGAAGGTGAATCTGGCAGACCACGTCAGAATGGACAAGTGGAAGACTATGTCAATATTGACACGTGGCATGATCAGACAATGAAAAGTGTCAAGTTGATTTGGGATTTCAGGCCAATGGAAATCGCAATTCTAAGTGACATGTGGTAGCCACTCGGGTCACGACACATCATCGAGTGAAGCAAGAGTGACCTCACTCTGAGATTTTTTCTTTGAGAGTTTTAGCTTCATCACTCCCCCAAAGTCCTGAAGGCTGAAGTCCCAAGGCAGAGGATAGTCGTCCGATCACCACGGATTATGGACCATTGATATGGAGAGCGAAGTGCTTGTTTGATTGGAGAGTGGTCATATCTCATGGTCACATTGTCAATAGCTAGAGAGTAGAGCTATAGAAGCCAAGCTCTATTTTGGTGCTCGTGACATGGAGAGTTGAGATGACTCATCACAGAATCCCTGAAATGCGAAAGTGCGGAATATGTTTTTGAATAAGGCTGTGGTCATAGCCAGTGGTCACATCTGCAGGATATGGAGGAAGGAGCTAGTGCAACCAAGCTCCATTTCGGATCGCGACTTGGAGTGTCAAGACACTTCATCACAAGAATTTCAAAATGCCAAATGCTGAAATGTTGATGTAGCCGGTGGTCACGTAAGTGGAAGGAGCTAGCATAGCTAGGCTCCATTTCAAGGTTCACACTGTAACTACTAGAAACCATTGATGGTTTCTGCTAGAGGACTCGAAGAGACTTCAGGGTGATCACCAGATAAGCTGAAGGGTCTCGAGGCATATTGCAATGAAATGAAGGGTGTTCATACAGACTATTGACAGATGGATGACTGTTGGAGCCTGGAACTGCAACAATGGAAATGAGCTTGAATGTGATAGAGAAGATGAAGACTCTCAATTGCTAGAGAGGCTAAGGAATCTCGGCATAATCCTCAGTGAGGATGAACACATGTGTTTAACTGCCAGAGAAGCTAAAGAGTTGTAATGATGATTAGGTAGAGCACTCGACACGAGGAGAGCATGCAAACGTATTACGAATAGAGGATGAAAAAGATGCACAGAGAGTATAAAAACATAGAATAGAGAATATATTGGGGGCTATTGAGAGAGATTCAGGTGTGTATAAGGAGGCAGAGTGCAATAGATGAAAGGCCGAGAAGAGGAATGGTGCATAGAAGGGACATGGCGCATAGAGCATAAAGCACAGCAGAAGCAAAGAACAAAGATGCATAACTGAGACAATAAAAGAAGGCTGAGGTGCACTTGTAGAGAAAAATAGAAGATCAGAAAGAGCAAGAAGATGCAGACAGAGAGACACCGATATAGGAGATCAGAGCAGCATAACAGAACAATGATAAGCCTGATAAGCTAATGACAAATATTGAATCACTGTAATAAGTTTCAGTAAAAAATATTTACAATCAGGGTGGTAGGGAGGTGCTAGGGAGGACTGTTGTCCTCAAAGGTTCAAGTGGGTTATTGAACACAGGGAGTTGTAGCTTCCATTTGGTTGCAGCCAGAGAAACCAGGGTGGCAGGGTGGTGCAAGGGAGAACTATTGTTCTCTATTTTACAGGTTGGTGGTTGTGTGACTGGAAGTTGGTTCTTCCATCCAGTTGGTGTTGGAACACTTAGGGAGTTGTTTCTTCCTTCTAGTGGGTGCTAGAGAAACCAAGGAGTTGGTGCTTCCTTCTAGTGGGTGCTATAGAAACCAAGGAGTTGGTGCTTCCTTCTAGTGGGTTCTAGAGAAAACATAGAGTTGGTGCTCTCAGCAAGTTGTATCTTGCAAAACAGAGGTTGTAGCCTCACAATGAGTTGGAGCTCATATGTATGATAATGTACAGAATATAAAGATTACTTATCATACCAAGAAGAAGAGGTTTTTACCCTTTATGAGTTTCCTCAGGAAATATTTGTCTCTGTATATTTCATATGTGTGATTGATGTCAAATGTTCTATTGCTTACCTCCCCACATTATTGTGATTGTCATTAAGTTCTCTGCAAATAGTTTAAAATAAGCATAATTGTTTAAGCACAGTAACAACTAATTCACCCCCCCTCTCAGTGGTCCAACATTTGGCATTAGAGTCAGCCCCTTTTATCTAAGGCTAGATCCTAGAGCTTAAACATGTCAATCCATGAAGGAAATTCAACCAATAAGGCCCCTCTATTCAATGGAACAAACTTTGCCTTCTAGAAAGTTAGAATGAGAACCTACATAATGGATTTAGGTGTAGATATCTGGGATGTGGTAGATACTGGTTATGTAAAGCCAGTTGTACTAGCTAATAAGGATGAGAAGATATAATTTAGCTTCAATGCTAAGGCTATGAATGCTATCTTGAGTGGGCTTGCAGAAGTGGAATTCATAAAATTTATGCACCTAGAAACTGCCAAGGAAATGTGGGACAAACTCATTAGCAGTTATGAAGGTAATGAGAAGGTAAAGGACACCAAGCTTCAAACCTACAGAGTAGATTTTGAACAACTGGAGATGAAAGAAGATGAAACTATTGGAAAATACTTTATGAGAGTTGAAGAACTGGTAAATGCAATGAAAGAACTTGGTGAAAAAATTGAGGAACCTTCTTTAGTTCAAATATTTTTGAGAGCTCTACCAGATAGGTTCAACCCGAAGGTCTCTGCTATAGAAGAACTTAATGATCTAAAAAAATTGGAGTTTGATCAACTTCTAGGAACATTGACTGCATATGAAATGAGAATAGTTAAAGATAAACCCACCTCCATAGAAGCATCATTTAAGGAAGACAAGAATGAGGATTCTGAGCCTGATGAAATTGAAGTAAAATTTGTGAAGAGACTGAAGAAGGGATTAGGAAAATACAAAGGTAAACTGCCTTTCAAATGTTTCAAATGTGGTAAGATAGGTCATTTTGCAAATAAATGTCCTCACAAAATAAAGGAGCAGACATGTGGTGATGAGGAGAAGCACAAACACAAAAATTTCTTTAAAGAGAATAATTTTAAGAAGAAACGTCTTTGTGTAAACAATGACGATGATCCTTCATATGATGAAGACAATGAATCCTCTATTGAAGATAAACTAAATTACTTCATACTTATGGCCAAAGAGGATTATGATAATAAAATCACAGGAAGTGAGGCTAATGAAGAAGAAATTGTGGTTGATATGGAAGGAGAACTGATCAGTGCACTGTAAGAGATTGATAGACTCAGAATTAGGAACATAAAGAAAAAAAAAACTGCTGATACAGTTCGAGAAAGACAGTAAACAAACTGATGAAGAATTTTCCCTTCTAAAAGTGGAATTAGAAGAGGCAAAGAAAATTGAGGACTTTCTGAAACAACAGTTATCAGAAAAGAAGGAAAGATGTAAAGCTATGGAAGAAGAAGTAGTGAAAACTAGGAAAGAGTTGGAGAGGTTTCAAGCCTTGTAGCATCAGAATCTGTCAAGTATCAAAGCCTTAGAAGGATTAGCCACCATTTTGAATCAGCAAAGGAATCCAAAGATGAAAACCGGTTTGGGTTATGAAGAGGGATCAAGTAGTGGTCAACCAAGAAACAAAGGACCCATCAAGTATGTCAAATCTGCAACCAATGACAAAAAGAAACCTGCAGAAACAAAGGAAGATAATCAGCCACCAAGGAGGAGTAAAGGAAAAGGTGCCAGAACTGAATGTATAGAGAAAATAAATAATGCACTCCCTGCTCAAGGAAATCATCAGCATTGAAGAAATCGACCTGCTCAAAGAAGACAACCATTTTCCAGGTACCAAGGATTTTTCTATGGATATTGTTTTTTCTGTTCTAACTTTGGTCACAAAGTTGTAAACAGTTCTTTAAGATTTAGATATGAACAATCAAGATATTACACAAATAACCATCTTCCACAACAAAGATTGAGACAACCAAGCAACAAACAACCTCAGACTATAAATCATGCGATGGCTGGGAAAAGGACGCAGTTTAAACATAACAATATTTATGAGCATAAAAATCTCTATGATCTTCTATTTATTGAACCAGAATGTTACATATGTCATAACTATGGACATAAAGCTGCAGATTGTGGCTTAAGGAATTACAAGCCAGATTTGATCCCCACTACTGAAAAAGTCAAGGTTTGGAAGAATAAAGCAGATGACAAGTGTGGACTAGTGTTATCAGCCTAAAGACAAAAGAATCCCTGGTATATTGACAATGGATGTTCCAAACATATGACTGGAGACAAAATTAAGTTTCTAACTCTTATTGAAAGCATATCAGGGAATGTAACTTTTGGAAATGATGCACCAGGAAAAATAAAAGGTAAAGGAATGGTACGTTTGAGTAATGGAAAAGGGAAAGCTCAAGATGTGTTGTTTTTAGAAGGTCTGAAACATAATCTGCTTAGTGTCAGTCAAGTCTTTGACCAAGGATGTGAAGTCGTTTTTACCTCTAAAGATTGTAGAATAAAATCTATAAATTCAGGACAGCTAGTTGCAAAAGGGATAAGAACAAAAAACAATGTCTATGTGTTAAAAGAAGAAAAAGAAGAATTCCATTTAAGCAAGTATGATGAAAGTTGGTTATGGCATAGGATAATTGGACATCTAAACTTTGACCACTTAATCAAGCTCAAAAATCTTGAGGCAGTAAAAGATATTCTGAGAATATCAAATCCCCAAGATTCTATGTGTAAACCTTGCCAAGTAGGAAAGCTAACCAGGACACAGTTTAAGTCCAAGAGCTCTACCTCAACAGATAAACCACTCCAACTAGTTCATATGGATTTATGTGGACCATCAAGACAAGAAGGCACAGGGAAATAAAACTACTTCATGATGATTATTGATGATTACTCCAGACTTACTTGGGTTGCCTTTCTCAAGGAAAAAGATGAAGCATTTGAGAAGTTTAAAATATTTAAGGATTTAACTAAGAATCAATCAGGCAAGAGGTTAAAGGTAGTAAGATCAGACAGAGGAGGAGAATTAATGTCAAGTGATTTCAAGGAATTCTGTGATAAGAATGGGATCAAGACATAATACACAATCCCAAGAACTCCACAACAAAATGGAGTAGTTGAGAGGCAAAACAAAACAGTGCAGCAAATGGCCAGGTCAATGATGAATGAGAAGAACATTGATCAAACCTACTGGGTATAAGCAATACACAAAACAATCCATGTTCTTAACAAAGCCCACCTCAGACCACAAAGTGACAAGACACCTTATGAACTATGGTATGGGAGATCTACTTTCTTTCAAACACTTCAAATTCTTTGGGAGTAAATGTTACATAAAGAATAATGATGAGAACCTTGGAAAATAAGATGACAGAGCTGATGAAGATATCTTCTTAGGGTATGCTACAAATAGTAAAGGATACAGATGCTATAATAAGAGGCTTCATAAAATGGTTTACTATATTGACATAAAAGTTGATGAAGGAGTCCCAACAAGAGAGGTGTACAATAATGAGTCTTCTACAGAGGACATAGCTAAAGATGAAGATGAACAGGTCCAAGAATCAGAAAATGAAGACTTTGAATTAGATGAAGACACAGATACTCAGACAGACTCAAATCAGCAGACAACTTCAAATTCCTCCTCCAGAATCACTCAAAAGAGTCATCCTGCAAGTCAGATAATTGGTGAAAAAGACAAAGGTGTACAAACCAGGAGAAAGATAATAAAAAACACCGAATAATCACATATAGCTTTCATATCCATGCTGGAACCAAAGAATTTTAATGAAGCTAGCAAAGATGACCATTGGGTTAAAGCAATGAATGATGAACTTTATTAGATTGAGAAAAACAATACGTGGGGGATGGTTCATAGACCTGAACATAAAAATATCATTGGTTCCAAATGGATCTTTAGGAATAAGTTGAATGAGCAGGGACAAGTTGTCAGGAACAAAGCAAGATTGGTCTGTAAAGGCTATGCTCAAATAGAAGGACTGGATTTTGATGAAACATTTGCGCCCGTAGCAAGATTAGAAGCTATCAGAATATTTCTTGCCTATGCTTGTCATAAAAGGTTTAAAGTTTATCAAATGGATGTCAAGTCATATTTTCTAAATTGAGATTTAAATGAATAGGTATATATGGAACTACCATAGGGTTTCGAACTGTCTGATAACCCTGACTTAGTATGCGAGCTGAAGAAAGATTTATATGGGTTAAAATAAGCCCCTCGTGCCTGGTATCACAGAATGGATACGTATCTCAAAGACAAAGGGTTCAAGAGAGGAACAATTGACAACAATCTATATATCAAAACATACGATAATGATTTGATCATTGTGTTGGTCTATGTAGATGACATCATCTTCAAATGTAATAAGGATTCATTGGTACAATTATTTTCTTCTGCCATGGAGTCTGAGTTTGAAATGTCTATGATAGGTGAACTGTCATTTTTTCTTGGTCTGCAAATTACTCAGAGGTCTAAAGGGATGTTCATTTCTCAAGAAAAATATCTAAGAGAAATGTTGAAAAGGTTTCAAATGGAAGATTATAAATCCTTGGGCACAACTATGGTTACTGGATGTAAATTAAGCAAGGATGATGACTCACCTGATGTTGATCAAAGTTCATATAGGTCAATGATAGGAAACATACTGTACATCACAGCATCTCACCCAGACATAATGCATGTTGTTGGAATGGTAGGAAGATATCAGTCTAGACCTAAACAGAGTCATTTGCTAGATGTCAAAAGGATATTCAGATATTTGAAAGAAACAATGAACTATGGCCTATGGTATCCTAAGAATTAGAATTTTCAATTATCAGTCTACTCAGATGCTGATTGGGCTAAATGCATGGATGAAAGGAAAAGCACTAGTGGAGGTGCGTTCTTCTTAGGAGATTCTCTAGTAGCATGGTTGAGTAAAAAGTAAGGTTCGATTTATTTATCAACTACAGAGGTAGAATACATTGTTGTTTCTACCTGTTGCACTCAGGTATTATGGATGATTTAGACACTTGTAGACTTGGAGGTAAAATACACTACACCGATCCCAATTCATTGTGATAACACTAGTGCCATCAGTGTGTCCAAGAATCCTGTATTCCACTCCAATACCAAGCATATTCCCATAAAATACCATTTTCTGAGAGAGCAGGTCACCAATCAGATTGTTCAAGTCCATTACATTCCAACCAAAAAAAAAATTGCAGACATCTTTACTAAACCCCTAGCCAAGACACAATTTGAATATCTCTGACAGAAGCTGGGTGTCATCCTGTCTCACACCTAAGAGAGTCCATCCTGTTAGGGGGAGTTTGTATTGATTGAATATCTGATACCTCTGAAAATTACTACAACATCTCAGGGGGAGCATGTTTTCTTTGACATTGATGTCAAAGGGGGAGAAAATAATAGGTCCAGGTGCTTTTGTTGCCATCAATGCCAAAGGGGGAGATTGTTGGCATGCTTTACAGGCAGCGCATGCTTGTCATTGATGGAAAGTACAACAACGATGATGGCTTGGGTATAGGTATAATGTGCTAGGTGGGCACCAGCTGTATTTTGGGAAGACACAGTAGAGCAAGCTCGTGAAGACCAGAAGTGATAGTACAGAGTATGTGTGTTTTTCAATGATGGCAAATATCAAGACCAACAACACAACGATGATCACATGGAAAGATTAGAAGCTAAACTCCATTTCGGGTATCATAATCCAAACTCTATTTTAGAGTTTAGGATACTGGGAGTTAGAAGTGTTGAAACACTTCATCACAGAAATGCCGAAATTTCGAAATGCGAAACACCGAAATCCCAAAATGGGCACATCAAAATCTCCATTTCTGAGTTTTGGACACTGGGAGTTGGAGGAGTCAAGAGTCGAGACTCTTCATCACAGGAGTCCTGAAGTTGCGGAATGCAAAATGCCGAAATCCCGAAATAGGAACATCAACAAAGTCTCCATTTTGGAGTTTCAGATACCAGGAGTTGGAGGATTCAAGAGTCGAGACTCTTCATCACAGGAGTCCCAAAGTTGCGGAATGAAAAACACTGAAATCCTAAAACAGGCACATAAAAAAAGTCTCCATTTCGGAGTTACGTATACCGGGAGTTGGAGGAGTCAAGAGTCGAGACTCTTCATCACAGGAGTCCCAAAGTTGCAAAATGAGAAATGTCGAAATCCTGAATCAGGCACAATGAAGTCTCACGAATTTGCAAAATAATCCTAGCCGTTGGATTGAGGTTTGATCTGGGTTGTCAGATCCAGGAGGTGAATGTGGTAGACCACATCAGAAAGGACAGGTGGAAGACTACGTCAGTATTGACACATGGCTAGATCAGACAACGACAAGTGTCAAGTTGATTTGGCATTTCAAGCCACTGGAAATCACAATTTTGAGTGACACGTGGTAGCCACTCGGGTCATGACACATCATCGAGTGATGCAAGAGTGACCTCACTCTGGGAGTTTTGCTTCGGGAGTTTTAGCTTCATCACTCCCCCAAAGTCCCGAAGGTTGAAGTCCCGGGACAGAGGATAGCCGTCCAATTACCATGGATTGCGGACCGTTGATCTAGAGAGTGAAGTTCTTTCTTGATTGGAGAGTGGTCATATCTCGTGGTCACATTTTAGAGAGCTAGAGAGCAAAGCTATAGAAGCCAAACTCTATCTTGGAGCTTGTGACATGGAGAGTCGAAACGACTCATCACAAAATCCACGAAATGTGAAAGTGCAAAATACGTTTTTGAATAAGGCTATGGTCACAACCAGTGGTCACATCTATGGAAGATGGAGGAAGGAGCTAGTGAAAGCAAGCTCCATTTTGGATCGCAACTTGGAGTGTCGAGACACTTCATCACAGGAATGTTGAAATTCCAAATGTTGAAATGTCGATGTAGCCGGTGGTCATCGCCGATGGTCACGTAAGTGGAAGGAGATAACATAGCTAGGCTCCATTTCAAGGTTCACACTGTAACTACTAGAAACCACTGAGTGTTTCCACTAGAGGACTCAAAGAGACTTTAGGGTGATCGCCATAGAAGCTAAAGGGTCTCAAGTCATCTTGCAATGAAATGAAGGGTGTTCATATAGACTATTGACAGATGGACGACCGTTGGAGCCTGTAACTACAACAGAGGAAATGAGCTCGACTTTGACAGAGAAGATGAAGACACTCAACTGCTGGAGAGCCTGAGGAATCTTGACATAACACTCAGTTAGGATGAACACATGGGTTTAACTGTTAGAGAAGCTAAATATTTGTAATGATGATTAGGCAGAGCACTCGACACGAGGAGAGCATGCAAAAGCATTGCGAATAGAGGATGCAGAAGATGCATAGAGAGTATAAAAACGTAGAACAAAGAAGAGATTGGGGGTTGTTGAGAGAGATTTAGGTGTGTAGAAGGAGGCAGAGTGAAAAAGATGAAAGGTCAAGAAGAGGAATGGTGCATAGAAGGGACATGGTGCACAGAGCATAAATCGCAGTAGGAGCAAAGAACATAGATGCATAACTAAGACAATAAAAGAAGGATGAGGTGCACTTGTAGAGAAAAATAGAAGATCAGAAAGCACAAGAATATGCAGACAGAAAGACATTGATACAGGAGAGCAGAGAAACATAACATAACAGTGATAAGCCTGGTAAGCCAATGACAACTATAGAATCACTGTAATAAGTTTCAGTAGAAAATATTTATAATCGGGGTGGTAGGGAGGTGCTAGGGAGGACTATTGTCCTCAGAGGTTCAAGTGGGTCCTTGAACACAGGGAGTTGTAGCTTCCATTTGGTTGCAGTGAGAGAAACCATGGTGGTAGGGTGGTGCAAGAGAGAATTGTTGTTCTCTGTTTTACAGGTTGGTGCCTGTGTGACTGGAAGTTGGTGCTTCCATATAGTTGGTGCTGGAACACTTAGGGAGTTGTTGCTTCCTTCTAGTGGGTGCTAGAGAAACCATGGAGTTGGTGCTTCATTCTAGTAGGTGCTAGAGAAACCAGGGAGTTGGTGCTTCCATATAGTGGGTGCTAGAGAAACCAAGGAGTTGGTGCTTCCTTCTAGTGGGTGCTAGAGAAAACATAGAGTTGGTGCTCTTAGCAAGTTGTAGCTTGCAAAACAGAGGTTGTAGCCTCACTATGAGTTGGAGCTCATATGTATGATAATGTACAGAATGTTAAGATTACTTATCATACCAAGAAGAAGAGGTTTTTACCCTTTATGGGTTTCCTCAGGAAATATCTGTCTCAGTATATTTCATATGTGTTAAGCCCTAATATTGGCTCATTACCCCTTAATTGGGGCATATTATATTAGTAATGTTATTTTATTTATGTCAGCATTAGGCCATTAGTTGTAATTATACCTCCTAGTCTCGTATATATACCAAGGAGACATTTTCATTTTGAATCATCTTGTACTTGAACATTTAAGTGGGGTAAAAGGAGGTTGCCCCCTTGAAGAGGCTTATTATCTGAAATTATCTCTTTTTCAAGGCGTCGAGTACTTTTTTTGAGGTTTTTCTATGATATATTGATATTTGGTTCTTAACATATGGTATCATAGCTCAAGGTCTTGGGGTTTCGCTGCTACATCTAAGACACCTTGGAATTTTCGCTATAACTTTTTTTCTACAATGTTTCATAAGGAACGACTTGGAGGATATTTGTTAGATGGATAAATGTACATTGGGTTCAAAATTCATCTTCCGAGGCCTTATAATTTCGTAGATACAACCTGTACAATATAGGGTTATGGAATCATCCTGAACTGAGTCATTGTGGAATTTTTGATATAACAAAGTTTCAGTAATGTTTCAGACCCTAAACTCTAGAAGATGTTTACAAAAATTATTAAGGTATCTTTGGTAAATATTTCAGCTTCTGGGTCATCTTAAATTTGTAGATACACCCTGTGTAAGATAGGGTATCTGACTAGTCCTATTGACTAATCTCAAGAAGGTGTTCCAAGTAAAAAAATCATGACTTCTTCCTAGAGTATCCAAATTGAGTGTGACTAGTTTCATTGGATTATGGACAGTCTGTAGTATTTCGGGTGCAAGTTTCATAATTTTATATTAATTATTTTTTGCGGGGCACGCTATACAAGTGAGATCTCCTGGAAAGGCCAAAAAAATGGCAAGTTGTGGGGAAGTTACCGTAAATTCCACTTGGCACATCCAATTTTGATCAAACCTGTGGAATTGCAGAGAAGAAATATCAGAGAACTACATAAAAGAAAGTTTCATACCCAGAAGGGCCGAAACATGGGAGATACAATAGAATAAATATTGTCTAGCAGAACCACCTCAAAATCAAGGTTCAAAAGTGATACTTGGCCAACATGCCACCAGAAAAGGGAACGTCTACACCAAATAAGCCTCCATAAAATCCTACTTAGACTCTTGATGAAGGTGAAGAAATGCATAGGGACATAAATGAACTGCAAAATAAGATGGATTCAATGGAAGCTAAGTTGGATACTAAGATGGATGGTTTAAAAGGGGAGATCATGGAAGTATTGAAAAATTTCGTAACAGAGAAGACACCTAAAAGTGAAAATGCATCCCATGAAATTCATGATGAGGA
>ML792052.1:217632-250181 GCA_009831015.1 Picea engelmannii
GATCATGTGCGACATGTTGACAAGGTGCTACAACTACTAAAAGAGCAACAACTATATGCCAAACCATCCAAATGTTTCTTTGGAGTAAAGGAGGTAGAGTATTTGGGTCATATTGTATCTCATGAAGGTGTCAAGGTAGACCCAAACAAGATTAAGGCCATGATGGACTGACCGATTCCCAAAACATTAAATAATCTAAGAGGATTTTTGGGTTTAACAGGTTACTACCGCAAGTTTGTTCAGAACTATGGAAGAATAACAACACCTTTAACGACACTAACTAAGAAGGATTCATTTTCATGGACTCCAGAGGAAACTAAATCTTTTGAACAACTTAAAGAGGTGATGTGTAAAGCTCCTGTCTTGACCAGTCTAGACTTCACAAAAACCTTTATTGTGGAATGTGATGCCTCAGGAAATGAAATTGGTGTTGTCCTAATGCAAGAAGGAAGGTCCCTGGCTTTTGAAAGTCGACCACTCAAGGGAAAGGACTTAGACAAACCCATTTATGAGAAAGAAATGATGGCAATACTACATGCATTGAAGAAATGATGTCCTTACCTAATAGGTAGGCATTTCAAGGTAAAAAAAAATCATGATAGTCTTAAATACTTCTTGGAACAAAGATTATCTTCAGAAGAACAACAAAAATGGGTAACCAAGATACTGGGTTATGATTTTGAAATCATCTATAAAAAGGGGAAGAAAACTATTGTGGCAGATGCACTCTCAAGAAAGGATGAAGATGTTGAGCCCTTTCTCTGTGTTATCTCGATCATCCAACCCGATTGGATAATAGAAGCAAGGGATGAATGGAAGAATGATGAAAAAGTGTGGACTCTCATTCAAAGGTTGCAGCAGGATTCCAGTGCATCAGATACATTTACATGGAAAAATGATTCACTATGGTACAAAGATTGCTTATATTTATGTAAGAACTCCCAACTCAAACAAAATGTACTATTGGAATTGCACACCTCTCCAGTAGGAGGGAACTCGGGATTTTTGAAAACCTACCATAGATTCAAGAAGGATTTTTTTTGGGATGGCCTTAAAAATGATGTTCAAAGGTTTGTGGCAGAATGTTTGGTTTGCCAACAAAATAAGGTGGAAACAATTAAGACCCCAGGTATTTTACAACCATTATCCATCCCAAGTCAGTGGGGAGGTTTCCATGGATTTCATCATAGGGTTACCAAAGTCTGAAGGAAAGAGTGTCATCATGGTGATTGTTGATAGACTGATCAAGTACGCACACTTTTGTGCGCTCTCTCATCCCTTAAAATCTAGTATAGTTGCCACCACATTCATGGAGATAGTTCAAAAGCTACATGGCAGCCCAAAGATTATTGTAAGTGACAGAGATCCCATCTTCACTGGACATTTTTGGACATAAATATTTTCTTGTTTGGGTACTCAATTGGCCCATAGCTCATCCTATCATCGTCAATCTGATGGACAAACCAAGATAGTGAAAAAATGTCTAGAAGGCTACCTTCGTTGCTTTGTCTCTGATAAACAAACATAATGGTTCAAATGGTTACCCTTGGAAGAATGGTGGTATAACACTTCCTTTCATATTGCAACAAAAATGACACCATTTATGGCACTTTATGGATGCCACCCTCCTTCCATCACTTCTTCTCTAAAAGAAAAATATAAGGTTCAAGCAGTGGAAGATCACATCGAGAATCAACAACAAGTTCTCCAAATATTAAAGGACAACCTGACCATGACACAGAATCAGATGAAACAACAAGCAGATCAACATCGTAGTGAAATAAATTTTGAAGTAGGGGATTGAGTATTTTTAAGACTACAACCATACAAACAGATGTCCCTCAAGCAAGACAAGAAGGATATTAAATTATCACCAAAGTACTATGGCCCTTATAAGGTGTTGCAAAATATTTGTACTATGGCATACAAATTGGAGTTGCCTGCATCTTCACGAGTACACCCAATTTTTCATGTTTCATGCTTAAAGAAGGTTATAGGCGACAAGATCCCAATTCAAACTATATTTCCAGAACTTGACGAGGAAGGAAAAATCATATTGGAGCCTGAAGCCATCACTGACACAAGAATTCGCCAGCTGAGGAATAGATTCATTTCAGAGTATCTCATTAAATGGAGGAAACTACCGACTGAAGATTCCACTTGGGAAGATGATTCTTTTATACAAAAGCATATAGAGTTACTCAAGAGTTGTGGACAACACTTGTCTCAAGGGGAGGGGCATGTTAAGCCCTAATATTGGCTCATTACCCCTTAATTGCGGAATATTATATTAGTAATGTTATTTTATTTATGTCGGCTTTAGGCCATTAGTTGTAATTATACCTCCTAGTCTCGTATATATACCAAGGAGACATTTTCATTTTGAATCATCTTGTACTTGAACATTTAAGTTGGGGTAAAAGGAGGTTGCCCCCTCGAAGAGGCTTATTATCTAAAATTATCTCTTTTTCAAGGCGTTGAGTACTTTTTCTGAGGTTTTTCTATGCTATATTGATATTTAGTTCTTAACAATATGTGTGAATGATGTCAAATGTTCTATTTCTTACCTCCCTGCATTATTGTGATTTTCATTAAGTGCTCTGCAAAGAGTTTAAAATAAGCATAATTGTTTAAGCACGGTAACAACTGATTCACCCCCCCTCTCAGTTGTCCAACATTTGGTATCAGAGCCAACCCCTTTTATCTAAGGCTAGATCCTAGAGCTTAAACATGTCAATCCATAAAGGAAATTCAACCAATAAGGCCCCTCTGTTCAATGGAACAAACTTTGCCTTCTGGAAAGTTAGAATGAGAATCTACATAATGGATTTAGGTGCAGATGTATGGGATGTGGTAGATACTGGTTATGTAAAGCTAGTTGTACTAGCTAATAAGGATGACAAGCTAGAATTTAGCTTCAATGCTAAGGCTATTAATGCTATCTCGAGTGGGCTTGCAGAAGAAGAATTCGTAAAAGTTATGCACCTAGAAACTACCAAAGAAATGTGGGGCAAACTCATTAGCAGTTATGAAGGTAATGAGAAGGTAAAGGACACCAAGATTCAAACCTACAGAGTACAGTTTGAACAATTGCAGATGAAAGAAGATGAAACTGTTGGAAAATACTTTCTGAGATTTGAAGAACTGGTAAATGCAATGAAAGCACTTGGGGAAAAAATTGAGGAACCTTCTTTAGTTCAAATTTTTTTGAGTTCTCTACCAGATAGGTTCAACCCAAAGGCCTCTGCTATAGAATAACTTAATGATCTAAAAACCTTGGAGTTTGATCAAATTCTAGGAACATTAACTGCATATGAAATGAGAATAGTTGAAGATAAACCCACCTCCAAAGAAGCATCATTTAAGGCATATAAGAATGAGGATTATGAGGCTGATGAAATTGAAGAAAAATTTGTGAAGAGACTGAAGAAGGGATCATGAAAATACAAAGGTAAACTGCCTTTCAAATGTTTCAACTGTGGTAAGTTAGGTCATTTTGCAAATAAATGTCCTCACAAAGAAAGGATCAGACATGTGATGATGAGGAGAAGCACAGACACAGAAATTTCTTTAAAGAGAATAATTTTAAGAAGAAAAGTCTTTGTGTAAACAATGATGATGATCCTTCAGATGATGAAGACAATGACTTGTCTATTGAAGATAAACTAAATTACTTCATACTTATGGCCAAAGAGGATTATGATAATAAAAGCACATGAAGTGAGTCTAATGAAGAAGAAGTTGTGGTTGATATGGAAGGAGAACTGATCAGTGCACTGTAAGAATTTACCCTGCTAAAAGTGGAATTAGAAGAGGCAAAGACAATCGAGGACATTCTGAAACAACATTTATCAGAAAAGAAGGCAAGATGTAAAGCTTCAGAAGAAGAAGTAGTGAAAACTAGGAAAGAGTTGGAGAGTTTTCAAGACTTGTATCATCAAAATCTATCAAGTATCAAAGCCTCAGAAGAATTAGCCACCATTCTGAATCAACAAAGGAATCCAAAGCTGGAAATTGGTTTGGGTTATGAAGAGGGATCAAGTAGTGGTCAACCAAGAAACAAAGAACCCATTAAGTTTTTCAAATCTACAACCAATGACAACAACAAACTTGCAGAAACAAATGAAGACAATCAAAATACTAGGAGGAGTAAAGAAAAATGTGCCAGGAATGAATCTGTAGAACAAATAAATAATGCACTCCCTGCTCAAGGAAATCATTAGCATGGAAGAAATCGACCTGCTCAAAGTAGACAACCATTTTCCAGGTACCAATGATTTTTCTATGGATATTGTTTTTTCTGTTCTAACTTTGGTCACAAAGTTGTAAATTGTTCTTTAAGATTTAGATATGAACAATCAAGATATTCAACGAATAACCATCTTCGACAACAAAGATCGAGACAACCAAGCAACAAACAACCTCAGACTATAAATCATGCAATGGCTGAGAAAAGGACACAGGTTAAACATAACAATAGTTATGAGAATAACAATCACTATGATATTCTATTTAGTGAACCAAAATGTTACATCTGTCATAACTATGGACATAAAGTTGCATATTGTCGCTTAAGGAATTACAAGCCAGATTTGATCCCCATTGCTAAAAAAGTCAAGGTTTGGAAGAAGAAAGCAGATGACAAGTGTGGACTAGTGTTATCAGACCAAAGACAAAATAATCCCTGATATATTGATAGTGGATGTTCCAAACATATGACTGGAGACAAACGTAAGTTTCTAACTCTAATTGAAAGAAAATCAGGGAATGTAGCTTTTGGAAATGATGCACCAGGAAAAATAAAAGGTAAAGGAATGGTAAGTTTGAGTAATGGAAAAGGGAAAGCTCAAGATGTGCTATTTGTAGAAGGTATGAAACATAATCTTCTTAGTGTCAGTCAAGTCTATGAGCAAGGATGTGAAGTCGTTTTTACCTCTAAAGACTGTAGAATAAAATCTGTGAATTCAGGACAGCTAGTTGCAAAAAGGATAAGAACAAAAAACAATGTCTATGTGTTAAAAGAAGAAAAAGAAGAATACCACTTAAGCAAGTATGATGAAATATGGTTATGGAATAGGAGACTTGGACATCTAAACTTTGACCACTTAATCAAGATAAAAAATCTTGAGGCAATAAAAGATCTTCCGAGAATATGAAAGCCCCAAGATTCTATGTGTAAACCCTGCCAAGTAGGAAAGATAACCAGGACACAGTTTAAGTCCAATAGCTCTACTTCAACAGAGAAACCACTCCAACTAGTTCATATGGATTTATGTTGACCATCAAGACAGGAAGGCACAGGGAAAGAAAACTACATCATGTTGATTATTGATGATTACTCCAGACTTAGTTGGGTTGCCTTTCTCAAGGAAAAATATGAAGCATTTGAGAAGTTTAAAATATTTAAGGCTTTAAATGAGAATCAAACATGCAAGAGGTTAAAGGCAGTAAGATCAGACATAGGAGGAGAATTTATGTCAAGTTATTTCAAGGAATTCTATGATAAGCATGGGATCAAGAGAAAATACACAATCCCAAGAACTCCACAACAAAATGGAGTTGTTGAAAGGCAAAACAGAATAGTGCAGCAAATGGCCAGGTCAATGATGAATGAGAATAACATTGGTCAAACCTATTGGGTAGAAGCAATACACACAACAATCCATGTTCTTAACAAATCCCACCTCAGACCACAAATTGACAAGACACCTTATGAACTGTGGTATGGGAGACCTGCTTCAATGAAACACTTCAAAGTCTTTGGGAGTTAATGTTACATAAAGAATAATGATGAGAAACTTGGCAAATATGATGACAGGGCTGATGAAGGTATCTTCTTAGGGTATGCTACAAATAGTAAAGGATACAAATGTTATAATAAGAGGGTTCATAAAATGGTTGACTGTATTGACATAAAATATGATGAAGGAATCCCAGCAAGAGAGGTGTACAATAATGAGTCTTCTACAGAGAACACAACTAAAGCTGAAGATGAACAGGTCCAAGAATCAGAAAAAAAAAGGACTTTGAATTAGATGAAGACACAGATACTCAGATAGACACAAATGAATAGACAACTTCAAATTCCTCCTCCAGAATCTCTCAAAAGAATCATCCTGCAAGTCAGATAATTGGTGAAAAAGCCAAAGGTGTACAAACCAGGAGAAAGATAATAGAAAACACCGAACAATCACATATAGCTTTCATATCCATGCTGGAACTAAAGAATTTTAATGAAGCTAGAAAAGATGACCATTCGGTTAAAGCAATGAATGATGAACTTGATCAGAATGAGAAAAACAATACGTGGGAGATGGTTCATAGACCTAAAGGTAAAAATATCATTGGTTCCAAATGGATCTTTAAGAATAAGTTCAATGAGCAGGGACAAGTTATCAGGAACAAAGAAAGATTGGTCTGTAAAGGCTATGCTCAAATAGAAGGATTGGATTTTGATGAAACATTTGTGCTTGTAGCAAGATTATAAGCTATCACAATATTTATTGCTTATGCTTGTCATAAAAGGTTTAAAGTCTATCAAATGGATGTCAAGTCATCTTTTCTAAATGGAGATTTAAATGAAGAAGTCTATATGGAACAACCAGAGGGTTTCAAACTATCTGATAACCTTGACTTAGTATGCAAGCTGAAGAAATATTTATATGGGTTAAAACAAGCCCCTTGTGCCTAGTATCACAGACTTGATACATGTCTCAAAGACAAAGGGTTCAAGAGAGGAACAATTGACAACAATCTATATATCAAAACCGAAGATAATGATTTGCTCATCGTGTTGGTCTATGTAGATGACATCATCTTCGGATGTAATAAGGATTCATTGGTACAATGGTTTTCTTCTGCCATGGAGTCTGAGTTTGAAATGTCTATGATAGGTGAATTGTCATTTTTTCTTGGTCTGAAAATTACTCAGAGGTCTGAAGGGATGTTCATTTCTTAAAAGTATCAAACACATTAGATTTTTGTAGAATGCAATAAACCGAAGTTTTTCTATTTGCATCATCAATAAAAGTAACATAATAATGAGAACCACCAAGAGATGATACCTAAGTTGGTCCCCATACATCTATATGCACAATATTTAACCTTTCACTCTTTTTTTTTTTTTTGACTTTGAGAAATTTGACTCTCTTATGTTTTCCATAAACACAATGCTCAAAGAAATTCAAAACAATTTGTTTAAGATCTGGAAAAAAATTTCTTTTGTGAAGTATCTGCATCCCCTTCTCACTCATGTGTCCAAGCCTATGATTCCATAGTGCTGTATCCACTCCTGTAGAAGCTAAATAGATAGAAGAGTCAGTATTACCAGTACATAAATACAATGTACCTACCTTCTCTCCTTTCTCTATCACCAATGATCCTGTGGTGACCTTCCACACCTTATCTGTAAATATGGATATACAACCTTCACTTTCCAACTACCCTGTTGAAATTACATTTTTCCTTAGATCTGGAAGATGTCTTACCTCTTTTAGCAACCATTGGTTTCCATTTATTTTCTTTATTTTTACCTTTCCCATTCCAACAATTTTGCATGGTGCATCATCACCCAAATGAACTTGTCCAAAATCACCTTGAACATAATCTATAAAATGTTTCCTATATGGTGTGGCATGAAATGAAGCCCCTGAATCTACTACCCAAGAATCAAAAATATTATCTACAGAAAGAATCAAATAATCTTGTAACACATCACCTGTTACATTTGCTTCCTGATTTTTCTCCTGATGTCCATCTCTTTGCTTCTTTGGAGCTCTGTAGTCATTCTTCAGATGTTATTTCTTCCCACAATTCCAACACTCTATCTTTCCAAATTTGGATTTGAATCTATCCTTCCTAGAATTCCCGCGGTTCCCTAAGCCCTTTCCTCTATCCTCTTTTATTCCCTTATTCTCCATGTTTAATGCATTACCTGATGTCTCACTTGTGTTTTTCCATCACATTTCCTCAATAAGGATAACACCAACAACATCATCAAATTTTAAAGTGTTTGAACTAGAGACAGAGTTACTTACATCCATGACCAAGTTGTTCCATCTTTCTGGAAATGAGCACAAGATTAGAAGAGCCCTGACTTCATCATCAAATTCCACTTTTACAGAACTTAGTTGATTAGTAATCATATTAAATTCATTTAAATGATCTACAAGAGATCCACATTTTGACATATGCATATTAAATAATTTCTTCATTTGAAATACCTTATTGGATGCTGAGGGTTTTTCATATAGTTTATCGAATGCATCCATCAACTCATTCGTTGTCTTTTCTTTCAAAATATTGAAAGCCATCGACGTTGTTAGGCTCAACTGTATAGTTCCTAGTGTCGTTCTGTCAAGAACCTCCCATTCATCATCCTTCATGGTTGTCAAATTCTTTTCTATTCCACAAAATGGTAGGAATAGATCCTTCTGATATAAATAATCTTCCATTTGCATTTTCCATAACTGGTAGTTTTTGCTGTTAAATTTCTCGACATTAAACTTTCCATCTTCCGCCATTGCTCCCACTTGAAATAGGAACCCTCTTTTCCTGCGAGTTACCTTTCACTCTGATAACAGCTGTTAGAAAAACATGATCACGAAGTAATAAAATAAAACAAATGCAGAAATAAAACATAGAAGATACACAATACAATAGAGACACATATATACGTGTTTCACCCAGTGTGGGCTACATCCACCAGGGAAGTTTCCAGGTCCTTCCTTTATTATTATCCAACAAATGAAGGGATACAACCTACAACACACCCGCAGTAACTTCCTCTTCTTTCTCTCACAATCTCCTCACTCAAAATACAGTATTCACAATGATACATAGCCACAATACATTTCCCTCATAAAAGAGGGTTGCCTTCTAGGAAACAAAACCATAACATAACTTCTACTATCATATCTGCGACCTTATAATGAATGGTCCATATTTACTATGAAATTACAATATACATTTACAATGAAAAATTCTCGTTTAGGGGCCTCACCCCTGAACATCCATCGGGGGCCTGCTTGCCCCCAGACCCCGCAGGGGGGGTAACCCCCCCTTCACTCCTTTGCATGGAGGAGTGTACATTCTTTTGCAGTGTAAATTCTTCATGGGGTATAAACACAGCTGAAAAAAAATACCTCTGAATGAGGAAGATAATTAGTCTCCACAACCAACATGCTTGTCTAGGAGAAGAAACCAATAATATTGTCGAGTATAGCGCTTTAATATAATTACTATGTGATGCTTTATCACTTGGTATTTCTCACCTAGGAGTTCATTTATATGCTCAATTGGTAGTGTCGTAGTTAAATGGAGTATACCACATCCATGATCCCAACTTGCACCGATGATTCCTTAGGGTACTCATTTTGGAATGCTATTTTGATTATATTACATATATTCATGTTCCTATACTCGCTAGTCAATTAAATGATACATTGACAAATCATGTTTTAGATTGGCATATTTCACATATACAAATATAAAATAATACACATACACACACATGTAAATATAATTGTATTAAATGTATCTAATCCAAAAGGAAAAAAAATGTATATATATATATATAACATGTCCAAAATGATGTCACGATACAACGTCTGGGCCATAAAGGCTCAAAAAGTGTCAAGTATACATCGTTGAGCTTAAGCCCTCAATACATAAGAGAGATACAAAAATGGGTGCTCCAGTACGCATGATGTCCAATACTAATCTAATCTATAGGCCTATTGGCACTAGTATAGCACACTACAGAGTTGGTCAGACGTTGGAATAAATGGACCCATGCCCTAGGTACTCCCACTACATGAGTCTGCATGGATGGTGGTAGATCCTCGATCTCTTCCAAGGAAACACTACGAGTGAGGGATATCATGTTCCTCTCTACCTGCCTCAGTAATCTCTCTGCCTCCGTTGACAATGGCCCTGCCTCTGCTGTGACTCCTCCCATATGGATCTTATCTCAAGCATGGCGCCTAGACCAAGGAAATTTCATTGGCTGCATTGGTCCCACATATGTACATAACAGGTCTTTAATTCAACACTATGACGTTACCAAAACATGTTTTCTTTTTCATTATAAAATTGAAAAATTTAAAATATATAAGTTAAAAAATTGTTAGAATGTACCTATCTCGCCACGTGCCACACCAGGGGGTATGGGAATGTATAGGCCTCTCAAGAAACTAATACCCACATATGGGTAGTCCTCGATGGCAGGAATCTCTCATTTCCACCAGTCAAAGAACTTGTCATCATATGGCTCACGTACCCCCCATCCTCCCTGACACGAAATCAAAGTAGCCCATCTACATAGTGATGGAAAGGAGGCTATGTGTCCTTGCACACCCTCCCTTGAGATCATTCTTGGAACTCTTTCAAAGAAGAATGCTCGTAGTACTGTTCCAAATCCAAAGTTTCTTTTCTACCTCAGCTTACACTATGTGAGTTGGATTTTCATGTAATTGAGAATGGTAGTACTCCAATCAAATATAATCGTCTGAAGACACTACACTACAGAATGCATCTGAGTGAAAGAAGCTTGATGTAGAGCATTGGATCTAGTAATCCACCCAATCATATATAAAACTACTCTCAAATTCAAATTCTCAATCTTTTGTATCAAAATTTGAGAACCGACCTTCTCTATATCGGCCTCACAATACATATCAATATAATGGGCTATGTTATATGGTCCTAAAGGGAAAGTATCCAAGTTAACTAGTTCACCCCTCCTAGAGAGATCAGTCAAAGAGTAGATGTATTCAGTGTTTGGTGCTAATGATTGGCCTTCTAGCATAAAGGCCTCTGCATATGGATTCCAATACTCTACCAGATGGTTCAGTAGTCTAGGTTGATCTCTCATAAGAGGACAACATAAAAATTTCCATAATCCATTTTTTTTCAGTGCAACCACAACCTCTGGGTTTTCCTTGACCATTTGGTCTACCTCTTCATGTTCTCTCTTCCTCCAACACACATACATCATGAGTCATGCAACTATTTTGGGAGTTAGGGATTCTTTTTCCTAATTTTTTTGAGCATGTACGTGCCCTTTTTTTGTGACAGTTACGTATGTATGCTTGCTGAGAGTGTCTCAACTAGCGTACATACATGCCCTGATTGTGAAAAACATGCATACACACACAGTGGTGAATGATTTTTTAGCGCGCAACCTCCAAATTCCTCTAAAAATCTAAAAGAATGAAAGGAATTGCAGGTAAAGGAGAGGGGTACTTACTTGGCCCAAGAATTAGTCGATTTCATCCATTGACCAAATGTCCAATTGAAGAAAGAGGGTTTTGACTAGTTTTAGGAATTTTCAAAGGGAAATGGTAAAAATGACCCCTTTCACCTCTATTTATAGACTTTTTGACCATGTTTTGACCTGGTTTGGCCCTGAACTCTTCCCTTTTGTTTTCTCGGTGGATGTTTTGGTTCTTCTTAGTGATATTTTGGTCATTTAGATGTCTTACATACTTTGGATTAGGTATTTTTAATGCATGGGTACTACTTATCTCATCCTATGATGAAGTTATGATTTTGCATTTTACTGATGATTTCCACTTTGCCATAGGATCTATCCCACTAAAGTGCAACACATAACCTTCCATGCTACTTTAGAAGTGTCGTAATTAGGTGATAGATCCTTCCTCTCCATGGATTCCCTAGGTCGATCCTTATATTGCATTTCGACGTCCATGCTCCGAGTTTCCGGTGGACTTGGTAGTCCTTTTTAGCCCCACCATGACTATAGTTTTAGGCCTCATTACTCATCTCAAATGATTTTTTGACCTCAACCTGTGGGACTCCCTTAGAGCATGGTTTTTTTTCTTTAAATCTCATTTAAACTATGAAAGCGACATCTAGCAAGAGATTATTTATCCTTTTCTTCCTTTCTTATATTACATACAAAAAGGATCCCCCTAGGAGTCCCCTTTAAGCTCTTTTGAGACTCCCTAAAATTAAAAAGATTGTTGAGCGATATTTTCCCTTCACAGTCGTCAAACTGAAATTTGAAGGCACATCTATCCGACGATAGTTTACCCCCTTTTTGGCACAGATGGATAATTGACAAAAAAGGTATTCCCTAGGAGCTATGGTTCGCTAGGAGAGTTTTATCAGTTACAAGTTTACCCCTTTTTAAGGCCCGAGGGACTAAAATTACAAAAAAGGGCCATTCTCCTTGGTTTTGGTTTATCTCTTTTTTGGGAATTGGATATTATTTACAAAAAAGAACACCCTTGGAGTCTTCATTAAGTCCTTTTCAGTGTAATATTCCATATATAAAAAGTATGCAGAACGAACATAATATGATAGAGATGGCAGATAAACAACAATATAACCAGGAACAACACCACAATAACACTGAAATGATATCAAAATAACTCCAGAAAGAGAACTTTGATTCTGAGAGCAATGTTCATGGGCCTCTTCAAGGGGGCAACCTCTAGTCGAGCAAATCTCTATTACAATAATATTCAAGCTAGGGTTCTCATACCCTCAACTCCTATTTATACTAAATATGTCCATCAAAAAAACCATCTAGAGGAAGATCCTTCTAGAAGCATAAGCTTCTATTAGGTCTTCTTCCATTCGACTTATTCTACCTTATTGCAAGGCCTTATTAATATTGAACTTTATTACATACAAATATATTGTTCTACAAATGTGAGGGGTTAGGTCCTTAGCATGTCCTCCCCCTTAAAAAAAATTGTGTCCTCAAGGCTTGAGATGTGGAAATTACTGCAGAATGGTAGTTGGTTCCCAAGTGACATCTACTGGAGTTGTATCTTTCCACTTGACTAATACTTCCTTGATGGTTCACTGATGCAGGCGACGCTCACGCTGGTCCAAAACTGCTTGTGGTTGTAGCCAAATGGATCCTTCTTCATCCAACTTGGGAAGGTTGGTTTGAGTTTGGCACTTAGTTCCAATCACCTTCTTTAAGCATGAAACATGAAAAAAAGGATGTAGCTTAGAATTACTGGGCAAAGCTAACTGATAGGCCACCTATCCCACATGTTTGAGAACGGTATAAGGACCATAAAATTTGGGCGCCAACTTCTGACAATGGTCGGCCTTGAGGGAATTTTTCTTCTAAGGTTGCATTCGAAGAAACACCTGATCCCCTTCTGTAAATTAATGTTGAGAGCGACCTTGATCTGCTTGTTGCTTCACGTGATTCTAGGCCAAGACCAAATTCTCTTTCAGGGTATGAAGAATAGCCTCTTGAACTGTAAGCGTTTGGTCAACTGCCTGGACCTTCGAGACACCTGGAAAATATGAGAGAACTGAAGGTGACTTTTGTCCATATACTGCTTCAAAAGGAGTCATGCGGGTAGTTGTATGGTATGAAGTGTTGTACCACCATTTAGCTAGGGGTAACCATTGAGCCCACTGATTTTTCTTTTCTGATGCAAAACACCTCAAATATGTTTCCAAACACTTGTTGACAACTTCAGTTTGACCATCAGTCTGGGGATGATAGACCGTGTTGAGATGTAGTTGGGTGCCTTGAATATTGAACAGTTCTTGCCAAAAATTGCTGGTGAAATTTGGGTCGCGATAAAAAACAATAAAATGCAGCATGCCATGAAGCTTGAAGACCTAATCCATGAAAAGTTGAGCCACATTGGATGTTTTAAATGGGTGTTGAAGAGCATAGAAATGAGAATAATTGGAAAGGAGATTGACTACCACCATGATGATAGATTTATTTCCTGATTTAGGTAATCCTGTAATAAAATCCATAGAGATATCCCTCCAAATAGTAGGTGGAATCGGAAGTGGTTGTAGTGAGCCATGAGATTTGACTGTTTCTCCCTTGTTGAGTTGACACACATCACATTCAACTACAAAATTATGAACGCCTTGTTTCATACCATCCTAGAAAAAAGAACGTTTGACCCTGTCATAGGTTTTGGTAAACCCAGAGTGCCCAGCTGTGGGTGTAGCATGAAGCTCAGGAAGTACCATGGATTTAAGTTTTGACAGCTTACTTAAATAAAAAAGACCTTTGTATTGAAGCTCATCATGGAGCTAAGAGTACCTGGGGGGGATTGGAGAATTGGAATGCAATTTTTGTATCAGATGCAAACTTTTAGGATCGTCTAGCCATTCTTGGAGAATGACTTGGAGCCAATCTGGTACAATGAAGGAGAGAGAAAAAAGGGATCCTTCATCTCCATATTTTCGGGAAAGTGCATCCGCAACCACATTGTCTTAGCCTTTCTTTTAAATGATATCATAATCATATTTAAAGAGATTTGTCACCCATTTTTGTTGCTCTGGAGAGGAAATGTGTTGTTCGAGAAAATACTTGAGGCTTTGATGATCTATATTAGTTTATAATCATTGCCCCAATAGATAAGGGCCTCACATATCAAAGACATGTAGAATAGCCAACATTTTCTTTTCATAGATTTATTGGCCCAAATTTCGTTCAAAGAGTTGTTTACTGGTAAAGGCCAAAGGCCAACCCTCTTGCATAAGGACATCGCCAATTCCTTTCCCTTAAGCATCACATTCTGGGAAAAAGGTCTTTGTGAAATCGGGAAGGGCTAGGACTGGAGTGGTGCACATGGCCATCTTCAAGGTTTGAAAGGCCTAAGAAGCTGATGGAGTCCAAATGAAAGAGTTCTTTTTAAGGAGTTCAGTGAGAGGTTCCACAATCTTTCCATAATTCTTAACAAACTTGCGATAATAACCTATTAAGCCCATAAATCCACGCAATCTTTTGAGAGTCTTTTGGTGAGGCTAGTCTTGCATAGCTTCAATATTCTTAGGATCCACCCTGAGACCGTCCTTTCCAACAAGATGACCCAAGTACTCGACTTCTGAGGTGCCAAAATCACATTTAGATTGTTTCAGGAAAAGTTGGTGTTGAGAGAGTAGATGGAGAACTTGATCCACATGAGCAAGATGGTTTGTCTAGGTTTTTCTATAGATGAGGATATCATCAAAGGAAACTAAGACAAAATGACGGAGAAAAGGATGGAAGATATGGTTCATGAGGCTTTGGAAGGTGGAGGGGGAATTACACAAGCCAAAGGGCATGACCAAAAACTCATGGTGTCCCTCATGAGTTCTAAAGGAAGTCTTAGGAATTTCTGCCTCTTTCATATGGATCTGGTGGTAGTAAGAATGAAGATCAAGTTTAGTAAATAACTGGGCACAACTCAATTCATCCAAGAGGTCATCAATGACATGAATGGGAAATTTGTCTTTAATGGTGAGTTTGTTGAGGGCACCGAACTCAATAGACATGCGCCAAGAGCCTTCTTTCTATAGGACCATGACCACAGGAGAATAGTAGAGGCTTGTACTAGGGCAGATAACGCTTGCATTAAGCAGTTCTTGAAACATTTTCTCAATTTCATTTTTTTGGGAAAAGGGGTGGCAATAGGGATGGATATTGGGAGGAAGGCTTCTTGGTACAAGGTGAATGGAATGATCATGAACACCATGGGAAGGAGGGAGTCCTTGGGGAGTGGAAAATACCACTTGATGTTTAGAGAGGATGGATTGGAGGCCTTGCGGCACAAAGGGTGTCTCAGTTGCTTGTATGGCATGGAGTTGGGCAATAACGCCATAATGGTCTTTTTTGAGAATCTTTTCCATGCGATGGGAACTAATGGTTTCAAGTGAACCGATGGTTATGCATTGGAACTTATATTGTTGGACCTCCTGGTCAAATTTCACGGTTAATTCCTTAAAATCCATGAGAATGGGACCCAAAGTCCATAGCTAGTCTGCACCCAAAACAATGTCACAACCTCCCATGTCGATAGAAAACATATGAGATTTCAGGTGGTAGTCACCAATTTTGAGAAGCACATTTTCACAACTCCCTCCACATTTCATGGAGCTTCCATTGGCTATCATGATTTGGAAATTATTGAATGCATGGATATAACAATGGGTTTCTTGGGCAATGTGGCGATGAATAAAATTATGGATGATTCCACTATAAAAAAGAATGATGACCTTCCTATGTTTGGTGAAACCAATTAGCTTTAGGGTTTGGGGGGGAGAGAATCCAGTGAGAGCATTTAGGGAAATGACCGGTTCTACTTTGGGAGTTTCTGAGGGAGGGGTTATGTCAATGGGTTGAGGTGACTCAGACACAAGGGGATTTTCAACATCCTCTTCCGAAATATCCTCCGAGATGGCCATAAAAATATTTTGTTCCTTACACTTGTGGCCAGAAAAATATTTGTCATCACAATTATAACAAGGGCCTTTGAGTTGGCGTTCAACCATTTCAACTCTGGTCAATTTCTGGATCTTTAGTGGAGCAAAAGGAGTAGTGGGATTTACTAGTTTAGTGCGAGGAATAAAAGGGGGTTTCTAGTTTTGAGAAGAGACAACCTGTTGTGCCTCCTTAGATATTTTAGTATCCTCCACCCAACTCTGAGTCTGATCGATGAGGACATGGGCATGAATATCATCCTTGAGGCCACTGATAAAACATTCTCGGAAAAAAGCATCTGACACGCCCTCTGTATGAAAATCCATTAGCTCAAAAGAAACTATAAAGTCTTCCACTATTCCTAATTGTTTCAACTTTGTCAAATGGCCTAAATGGTTGGTTTCAGTGTCAAAGCATTCATAAATCTCTACCACAAAGTGTGTCCAAGAAATATACCCTTGACGGGAAGTTTTTCTCCATTGCCACCATTGCCAACATTGTTGATCTAGATGGAGAACACCATACCGGAGTTTGGCCAAATAATATGTAATGTCATACAAAGAGAAATAATGTTCCATTTGAGTTACCCAACTAGTGGGATCTGAGCCATCAAATTTGGTCACATGCACCTGCAGAAGGCATAGGTCACACTAAAAGTGATGGGGCTGAAAATTATGGGAATGAGATGAAGTTTCAGCTTTGGTATGCAAAAGTGGGTTAGATAAAGGGGGATTTGCAGGGATATGCAGCGTGGTGCAGATCATCAAAACGACAGATTCAAGCTAGGTAGTCATGTCTTGTTTGAGGTCTTATTTGATTTCGGTGATTGAAGCGGTGATGGAGGAGTGCATGTTTTGATTGATCGTGGCAATATTGGCACTGATCTGTCTCACTTCTTGTTGGGTCTCTGTGAAATTAGATTGCAAGGTATTGAAGCGAGCTTCCAAGTCTTGGCTACGAGTATGAGCCATGATGACAAGGGAACTGAAAAGGGGTGGGCAAGGTCAAAATTTTTTCTGAAAAATGATAGGTATGAATGTGATAAGGGAGAATAGATAAATCCAATGGAACAGGTCTCAAATAATGGTGCAAAAATTTCTAGAGTCGTTTTTTTTTTTTTTTTAACACCTGTGGAGTTATACTCTGGTCTGAAGAATATTGCAGTGATGAAATGCCCAAATGATTAATCATGAATAAATGTGTAGTGATTTGGAAACTCGAACACAGTTGCGTGACAATAGATATTGTTTGTTTTATGTTTTGTTTTCGTCCCCAAGGGTTAGGTATTCAAGGGCTCTACAGACAAGGGTTTTCCCTGTTGTATAGCTCTCTGATATACATGTGGAGTCCAACAATATTACTCAGTTGAATATCTCAGGGCACCAACTAAGGAGGCTAGACAGTTCCCTTAGCCGTACTACCCGACTACCCAGGTACTAGAGAGTATCTTCCTAAGTGTTGTTCTCAGTGGCACTATAGCAGTTAGGCAACCGATCAGTTTATCTAAAGAGGGCTTCAGGAAATATAGGTTGATCCTTATACAGGTATTGTCTGATGTGCTACCACTCGAAGGGGTACCAACAAGGGTTACAAGGGTAGCCAACAAATGTGCGCTTAAGAAACACTTGTATATCCTATGTGTATGAATCCCTTAACTGTGGTTTTATGCGCTTAACGACATATCTCCGTAGCTTAAAGATGTTGGAATACGTCTCTACCCTGAAACAAAATTAACCCACAATTTTCTGCCGAGGAAAGTGCTCTGATACTACTTGTAATGTTCCAGATACAAAAAGTATGTAGAACATAAATGATATGCTAGAAATGGAAGATAAACAACAATATAACTATAGCAACACCACAATAACACTGAAATGATATCAAAATAACACCAGAAAGAGAAATTTGATTATGAGAGAAATCTTCATGGGCCTCTTCGAGGGGGAAACCTCCAGTCGAGAAGAGATCTATTACAATAATATTCAATCTAGGGTTCTCATACCCTTGACTCCTATTTATACTAAATATGTCTATCAAAAGAACAATCTTGAGGAAGAACCATCTAGAGGAAGATACTTCTAGAAGTGGAATCTTCTATTAGGTGTTCTTACATTCGACTTATTCTACCTTATTGCAAGGCCTTATTAATATTGACCTTTATTACATCTGAATATATTGTTCTACATACGTGAGGGGTTAGGTCCTTAACATTCAAAATTGCTAAACTAGAAAATATCGTCGGGTGACCTTGTTTCTTTCACACTCGTTAATAGGTCCAGAAAGAATATCTATTTGGCATAAATTTAACCCTTTTTGGGCTAATAGATTATTTAGGAAAAAAGAATACCTTGGGGGATATGTCCCTCTGAGCGAGTTGTCACAGGTATTAGTTTATCCCCTTTTTAGGCCCGGGGAACAAAATTTACGAAAAAGGAACTATAGTTCTCCTTGGTATAAGTTTAAACCTTTTTAGGACCTGGGAGACTAAACTTACAAAAAAGGTGCACCTTGGGATATTTGTTTCTCCAAGAGAGTATTCCCAAGTATTATTTTATCCTTTTGTGTCCTTGGGAATCTAACTGTATGAAAAAGAACACTTTGGAGGCTTCTTTTAGTGTTTTTTAGACTCTCTAAACGTGAAAAACCGTCGATATTACCTTCTTCGGGCTTGTAAAATTTTACATTGAAGGAGTCTCATTGTGTCATTCAATAATCACATCACGTGTTTCATTATTTCATCTTTTGCCTAATGATGGCTCCATTTTTCTATTATTGAACCTTTAAATCATTCCGTAGGTGCAATCCTTGTAGCAGTTTTGACGTTGTAAAATGACACCTTGACCCATGGAGGAATTTCCCTAAGTGTCCTTATCTTTCACATGTCTCCTTGCACTGAGAATCAATATGTTCCATGCACTTGGAACTAGATTTATTTCCCGTGACACTCATTCCTCCTTTTTAGCATAACATTCTTTAATTTTTTTTCAAGCTCGTTAAATATGTTAAAAAGACAAAAAAATAAAATATCCCAAAAAGAGGGGATGGGGAAACATTTTCTTTTATTGGCATCAATCTATTCACCCTTGGACAAAGCACATCCTTTAGTTTGTTCTACACACATTGGGATCTAGTATTTCCTTAGGAATATGTTCTCGTTACATAGAGTTGTGTCCTCCTCTTGGTTACTCTTCCAAACATATGGAGATTTTGTGGTGCCTCCTGTGCCAGAGACTTATGTCAATAACATGATTCTTGAGTCTTTTCATATGTCGTTCTCTTGTCCAAGGGGAAGTCTTACAACATGAGTCACCCATTCCACTATAAGTCTCTTGACCTTCATGAGTTGGCCATCCCGAGAGTCTTTTCAAGTTCACATTTAGAATCAATGAGGTTTAGTGCCTGATGTTTGAGATCCTCCAGTCTTTTCATGATGGCTTGTCGAAGACATCATGATAGTGATTTTAATAATCCTATTATACTCCTATCTGAGTTTTGAAGATCTTGAAGAGATTGGTTGATTTATGAAGCTATCATTTCCATCCACAGACATTAATTCCTCCTAAATATTCATATGACATTGTATATCTTCTATTGATTTTGAGATAAATATTTTTTGGGTATTATTCGTGACTGCACTTTATATGGGAATACCCATTAGTCATGTAGCCATGAATTTTATATATGACATGGCTCTACAATGTACTTTATTGGAAACTATGATTAGCTTGTCCCGAGCATGGGTATTCCCACCTCGGTGATTATTATTATATTGTAGATGATGCCCTCACAGATACTCGTCTAGGCTCACTCGACTCCAGTTCATTCCTACTTTATTAAAGATGTTGTAATTTATTTTGACCATCAATTTCTCTTTTGACCTCATTCATTAGGGGGAATCTGTTATAACTCAAAATGCCACTACTATGCATTTCTGATGTTGTCTTACTCATTCACACATCTGCTAACCATTTTGTTGGAGTTCCTCTTAATTATTATTTTTTGTATGGTGTACATGCCTTGATACATATGTAGAGAATGTACATACGCTAGTTTCATACCTGAAATCCCACGTACATACGCTAGCTACATACATGAAAGCTCACATATACTCACAAAAATTGCAAAAAATAATAAATTTCATGCTTTCCAACGAAGTTTATGGGCTATTTTGGGTTGCACAACCATTTTACCTCCTTTATCCATTCTAACAACCGAATAACCATTTTTCCTCCATATAAAAAGGGCCTTAGGGGGTTCATTTGGACATATGAAATAGGAGGCAAATGAACTCTACCAAAATTTCTCCCTTGTATTCCAATCCTTTTTGCATTCTACTATGAGTTTCATCCTCAACATTCCCTACCATTCATCCTCGTTATACAATCAATATATTTTCCATATATTGGCATGTTGGTTGTGAAGATAACATATTGGGAATAATGCACATGAATTCAAAGTAGAGGAACTCATGCGAGGTTCGTGGAGTGATGCTAACAAGATTCAGGTTGTAACTTCCAATCTTGTTATCAATAAAAGAGAAACATTCTTGCCCCAAATCTATGAGTCTTTGTTTTTATGTTTATAAATGGTTTTCATGAATATCGAGACTTTTAGATGATCTTGATAGTTATGAATATGTTGTTATAGTTTTTTATGTAAAGTTGTTTCAGGCCATCTTTGGGAGGAGTCTCACAATCTTGGAACAAACACTGAAAAGAAGGGACCTACAATAGACATAAGGACTTAAGGTACATATTTCGATCTTCTCTCCCTTCACTTAACTATAATTATGTCTTGTTGGATTTGGATAGAATAGAATATTTTCTATATGTTAAGGTGTCAAGGCTCTGCTTAGTCACTAGAACCAGATTAGGGGGATTCCCCCCCATAGCATTCCCGTAGTAGAGGGCCTAGGTGCACGTTCTCCAATATGAATTTCTTGGAATCCCAATCGATAACTAACTTCAAGTTACCAAGAACTTCTAATTTTTTGACTCCTTTATTTATGAAAACAAAGAAAAGATTCCTAAGGGAAATGAATTTTTCTCTGTTGTTTGACTCTCTACTTGGAGCATACCTAATGTGAATATAATGATTCTACTTCAAAAATAAAACAACTCCAACTTCAAAATGGAGGTTGGTCTTATCTAGTGCCATTGAAGTATCCCCACAGGATATCATAGTCCAACTTAGGTATAACCGATACTCTTGTTTTTTTTTTTGGATCAACTCTAAATTATTTGGTGAGCTTAATGATTAAACCAATAGTGAATTTTAGAGGAATGTCCCCATATTTGAAGATGTTGGAATTGTGGAATACCATATATGAAAGTATAGGGAAAGGATTCAAAATGATTGACTGATTTATCCTAGATCCATTCCTTCACGCATTCTTCTAACCTCGACTTCATCCAGATTAATTTTTTCTTGAAATATGAATTCACTATCCTCCATACCTGCGCTACATAAGGACAAGTAATAAAAATATGAGAAATTGATTCCTCGTTTTGTTTGCAAAAAGAACATCTGTTGGGACCAACCCAACCCCTTTTTAGGCCAATTTCTCAAGTCAATAACTTGTTGTTGAGAGGTATCCACCGAGTAATTTTTGTTTTCAATGGAGTGTAGAGCTTCCAAAGGAGGCTCTACCACCATTTGTTTTCCACAAGGAATTGTGATTCCACTATGGTATAGTACCCAAATTTAGCTGTATAATCCATCATCCCAAGATTTTTGGACCAACATAACACATCATCCTCCTCCTCCTCCTTTAGCCTAATAAAATGGGTGACCATTTTTCGTATATAAGTGTGCCACTCAATTGCTTCCTATCCTTCCATCCTAAGATTGATCTCATATTTCCATCCCATTGTCCAACTAGATTGGGGTGCTTGAGATTTGGCATATTTGAGAGAGAATATACTAGCCTCATGGAGGGACCAGAGAAGGGATCCTGAAAGACATAATTCCTCATCAACATTGAGCTAAGGATCCACACTATCCATGATTCAACTAAGGGGAACAAAACTACGATATCCTTCCAGAATATTGAGCCTTTGAATAACTTCCTCAGTTGTCTATACCAATATTCAATTGGTAAATCATGCAATTACTTGGATTTCATTACTTGACACCATAAAGAGGAGTTATGGATAAGCCTCCAAAGGCTTATAGCTTCAAGGGTCTGACTGAATAAAAAATTATTTTTAATCCCCCATCCCCCGATATTTTTTGGGGTTTCCATACGACTCATTTTTAGAACAAGGATGGATCCAAATTGAAAAGAACCAAACCATAAAAAATGGAAACTGATTTTCTTGATTTTGCAGAGGATGCCTTAGGCACTCATACAATACACATGGATACTTTCCAATACTGAATTGAGTAAGACCAAATTCCCCTTGGATAGGATCCTATTGACCCATAAATAAATTTACACGTATACCTTTTTGAGAAACCACATCTAGTTTGAAAACTTATAACCATTTGGTTTGAGAAATAAATAGAGGTACTTGAACTCATGATCCAAATGATTTTGGGGGAAAGGGAGCATATAATCTACATGCTGAAGAAAATTATCTGCTAGACAATTTTGAATTAGGAATGACTTGCTAAAATTAATCGCCATGCATGTTTATGTGCAATATAAATATAAAATGACTTTCAAAGAGGATAGGTCCCTCATAGAACCTTGGGTGAAACACAAAACATCATCCATAAAAAGGACATGAGAGATATATTCTTGGGAAGAAATATTAACTCCCCAGAGAACCCCCCTGGATCTGGCGTCACTTATCAATTTGATGAGGGCTTCAACCACTGTAATAAAAAGGAAGGAGTACAAAGGACATACATGTATTAGCCCTCATAAGGCTTGAAATAACCTAGAAGGGACTCCATTAATAAGAACTTCACAAGATACTCTCTGAACACACTCGATAATCCAATTGACAAAGGGGTGAATCATGCCCATCTTCAAAAGAAATAGCCAAATAAAGGTCCAACTAAATCTATCATAGGCTTTATATAAACCAGGCTTGAGAATGACCATTGATTGATTAGACAACTTCATGGAATGGATATCTTCTTGAGTAATCATCACTGCATCATAGATTTTCCTTCACTGAAGAAACCCAAAATTTTCTTCTGATATAACCTCACTCAAAATTGAATTTATCCTTCGAGTAATAATCTTGGCCACAATCTTATATATTACATTGAAACATAAAATAGGTTGGACATAATCAAAATAAACTACATCTTGTTTTTTAGGAATTATTGTGATAAAAGTGGAGTTTAGTGATCCCAAAATGTTTCTCGATCACCGAGATTCTATGATTGTTGGCACCCAAAGCTTTGGGTTCAGTTTTGTGCGCGTGAAAAAAAAACGTTATGCGTGTGCCAAAGGAAATGCACTACGAATTAGATAGAATGTGCACTGAACCAAATGTTTTCAGTTGCGTGCCAAGCTTAAGGACTATGTTGGCTTGAACCATTTATTGGCTCTATATTATACCTCTTTTACTTATTGTTCTTTATGGGTTATTTTGATCCTATCTTACTATAATAGATTGACCTTGGTTCAAATTTGATAAGCTCCCAAAAACATCCCACTAAAACTATCAGCCCCTCTGGTAGACCAGAAGGAAATCCAAAACATAGAGTGTACTACGCAGTCTCACCTGAGATAGCTCTATGGGTGGCTGCAATACTTAGGTGTTTGCAACCTGGAAATGAGTGGATATATGCGGTTGTGTCTTGTAATATTACTTAGTCACTATTTCATTTGATTATAACAATCATTCTATTAATGCATGTGAAATACCAAATATAGCTTAGTTACTTCATTCATCTAGCATTCACCATTTAACAACAATAAATACACACACATTCATTCACATAACACGTGTTAATGTGGTTCATGCCCCCCTAGGCTATGTCCACAAAGATTTGGCTCTCAAGATTCTTATTATGGTTCAGTAATATATCACATTGCATGTGTTGCAATCTTGGGTCGTACACTCTCTAACTGGCTCCTCAATCCCTGCGAGGCTAACTAAATCATACAAGGCTCCTCAGCCTGCAATATAAACCTCGAGATTGAGTCACTCGCTGCCTCCCTATCTCACCAACTTAATGACTCGTACATTTCTTACAACTCTCTCTTCCTCTATGTACCTCTTCCCATCTGTCTCCCTCTATGTCTGTCTGTCTCTCTCTGTCCCCCCTTCCTTCTTCTAAGTACTAGCTATATATATTCTTGTTTTATCATCCATTACAATACATTACAGAAACCCTAACCCTAGCTTTGTTAGGTATTCCTTGCATGCATGCCTCTCCTTGTTTCCTTATACATGTTGCTTTTCCCTCCAGCTGTCCTTTCCTTCTTTTGTGATTCTCTTCCAAAAATAACCTTTTCTCTTGACTAGGCCTACATCCAACAGACCCCCAAAACTGACTTGTGGCTCATCCTGAGCCACCTAAACTTTGTGTGCTTCTTCCATAGCTCCTGTGAGAACCTGGAACTTCTCTGTGAGTTCATTTGCTTGTGTTTGAGCCTGCACAGTCTTTTCTCTAAGTGTGTCTAACACTTGCACTGTAATCTCCTCGTTGCTCATATCTGTGCATTCTACCTTAGTTTGTGCCATGTTATTATTTTCCTCTTCTGCCTGTGCAATGACCTTTGCTGCCCACTCTTGGAGAGGTTCCATTTTAGCTTTTCGATCATTCTTCTATGTATGTACGAGTATGAGTTCTTCTTTCAACTTATTCATATCTTGTACTCCTTTGAGGTCCTTAATGATCTGCATCGTCTTTTGCCTCTACTTGAGTTCCTAGATAGCTGCACTTATCTTCTCCTTTTCCCAGTCCCACTGTTGGACCTGTTGATCCTCCTCTAGCTTTGTCCATAACTGTGTTGCTTTATCGAACAAGTTGACAACTACGTTGAATTGTCGTTCCATTTCCTCGATCTGTCTTGCTACTTCTTGCTTCCTTTGATCCTTCACTTCTAGGGGAGTGGTAGGGATGAGTTGTTCTTGTAGGTTCTCGATATCCTTCCTATATTGATTGATTGTTTGCACAATCTGATCAATTTTTTGCGTCGTCTTAAGCTATGCTATTTGTGCGCTCTTTGGAATTTTGTCATAGGCTACATCCAATCCCTGCTCGAGCCTATTCATGTGATATTTCTAATCCTTGGTATCGATCTTGACCTGCTTGAGAACCAACTCCAATGCTTCTCTCTTGTCCTTTGTCTGTTGCAGTTCTGCTACATCCGTGCATGCGCATGACTGTACCTCTTTCACGACGCTAACTTGCAATTTATATAACGCCTTGGTTGGTATCCACCCCATTACCAATTGTATTTGTGCTAGGTATTTCAATGGTGTCTAGTGTAAAATTTCATCCATGTGCAACATGTTTCGTGTAATTTGAAACATAGAGCTTAGTTGTTCTGTCATTTGTATCTTATCCTGCTCACTCGACCCAGCCATGGCTCTTTCCTGTGATGCTGTGGGGACTAATTTTATTCCTCTGGTGACCCTCTGCATTTCTCTGATTTGCTCGAGGAGTTGCCTCATGTCTACCATATCATCTTGGATCCTTTCCCTTTGATGTTGGGCTTCGTCAAAATCCTCCGTTGTTTGGTCCTGGATCATTTGAGCCACGAGGTCTGTGTCATGCTCCGTGATCGCATATTATGGTGGTGTTTTGTGCACCTTAGTTTTCTTGCGTTCACCACGTATTTGTATGATTGGACTCTTGGTTTGGCCTTGCTCCTATTGAGTATCACTTGATGTGCTCCCCTGTTCTATCTCAATCACTTTTTCCTGTTCCTATGGCACCTGGGTGTTATTCTTCTTCCCCACCTGGGTACCTTTCTTGGACGCACCCCCTTTCTTCTATTGCATTGGCTTATGACCTGGATTTGGCTTCTTGGGCACCATTTTGTCTCCTGCAAGTGTCTAGTCTTTCCCTGTATCAACCTCCTTATCCACAAACATCTCTTGATTGATGTATGGAACCCACTAGTCATCATGCCAATCCTTTATGGCCATTTCTATGTCCTCTTCCTTGACACAATATCGCAGTTGTATCCATTCATTCTCGGGATCCTTTCATGCTTGGATCCTTCCATGCTATGCCTTGATATTTCACGACCACTTCTGGTGTAATCTTCCAAGCGTTGGCATTGCTTTCCTGCAATTTGTTGTAATACCCTGTGAACATGCCTGCATTCGTCCCTTTTTTCTTAGCGTATGACGTACTCCCTAATGATAGGTATCGTTATGCATGACAATGATTGGATCTCTCAGAAAAGTATGTATACTTAGGCTCCCTCCACCTGAACAAGACGAGTAGCCAAGAATAATGAAATTATGTCCCGAGATCTTGTGCGTCCTTGCAGTCTTCCAAGAATAGATTTAACAAGTACGGTGCCAAGCTAAGTACAACACCCTCCACACATTGTGTTGCAGTAGTGGCGACCCTGACATGGACTTACTCCTTGCGACATTTCCTGAGTAACTTGCACGCCATGATTGTTGTGGCCATAATTGTTGTTGTGTCACTAATGCGCTTAACTATGATTCTGGAGGACCCTCTTTCTCTACCATACGTCTTCTTCATTTCTTCAGCCAATGCCTTCTCCTTAGTTTTGTCATCAAGGAACTGTGCAGGTGCCTCCCCTCGATATGGAATCCCTGTAATATATGTAATGAGCTCTACGTCTATCAAGATAGGATCTTCCACCCATAGGTATCCTCTTTGGGTAACTTCCATCAGCTGCTTGAAGCAGTTGCTTACGTTCCAACCCCTTCCAAAGTGTAGGATCTCCAACAGGCCTAGAATCCCGGTTTTGGCCAGTACGACTGCCCACTATTTTGGTTGATTAATTGGTTCGTCAAAGATTTCTATACCCATAGTATGGAGGTAAACTTTATTTTCAAACTCTAGAAACTTGTCCGTCTCGATCACATTGTGATCCGAGTACTGTAGTTTTTCCATGTGGCCTAACAAGTTACCCACAACATGAACCCATTCCAGAATGCGCGGTAAGACTATGGTTGTGGAAGACTTCCTGCACGATGATATTGATACTAGATACTTTCTCTTTCACTATGGTGGTTGACTCGAGGTTCCAACCTCCATTTTTATCTCTTCTACATACACCTCTACCTGGCCGATGACATATTCTACTATGCCCTTCTCTGGCTTCTCCGGTGCTGCTGTGTGTGACCTTTCTAGTGTGGTCACTTCTATCTAGTTTGGAACCATCCCATTAACCCTCAGTGCTTCTTCAAGGTTTTTAGAGAGGGAATGATTTCTTGCATCCTGGGTCTGTTGGATTTGTCCTACTTCCAACATATCGATATCCATGCCCACTAGTGTTGTCTATTGGGTTTCCTCCACCACTAGTGTGGGGCTACCTAGCTTCATATTGGGTGACGAGATTTCATCCAAGTCAACAAATTCTAGAGGCTGAGGCGGTTGTTGTGTGCTTCCCTGTGGCTATTGCGGTGCTCTGAAGTTTCTTCGAGGTTGTCTGTGGGCCTGGATCTACACTCCTAGATTGGGTGGTGCCATGGTGGTAAATATGTTCTCCATCGAGCTTAGTTGGATCTGTAATTTATGCAAACTCTCTCTCTACCTCGTATACTCTGTCACTCTGTTCTTTTCTCAATTTCACAATAACCCTTCTAATCCCCGCATGCTTACCTTATATAGGAATCATGTGAAACTGCTCAGAGACGTTACCCAAGTTTCATTTTGAATGAACTGGCGCTTCCCACATACTTTCCATTGAATTCCCTTTCCTTCACCAGTTGGCGCGATTATTGTGGTGTCCCGTCAATCATACTTGAAATTTAATTTTGATAGCCGTCTTTCATTTACGCCTATTTTCCGTACCATCCATTTTTCTTGTTTTCGCCTTTTAGTGACCGTTGTACTTTTCTCGTTGCGCTAATGTTTCCAAGTTTGTGTGAACAATCCCTTTTCAACATTCTACCCCTTTGTTGCTATATTTTGATGTCTGGTGTGGTAACCCCTCTATTGCTGCGCTTAGTTTTTTTTTTTTAAGTGCTAGGAGGTTGATTGTACCTATACATATTCAATAGACTCCCATTGATCATCCCTCCGATTTTTTTCCCTCCCAAATCCTTCAACTGCACAAATTCCCCATATGTGACAATCTTTACTTTATATGCTCCTAACCAATGCATTCTGAATTTTCTTAGGTGTTGAAGAGATTTACTGTCATATACCAAAACTAAGTCACCCTCCTTGAAATTTTTCTTCTTGATATGTCTATCATGCCAAGATTTGTCCCTTGCTTTCTGTACTTCTTGGTGAAACCATGCTATAATCCTATGTTCTTCCATGATCATCAGTTGACTTAGCCTTTCCTGTACTCTACCTCACTCTGTCATGTTGGTAATTGCTGCTACGTGCAAAATAGGTACCAAAAACTCTAATGGCACCACTGTTTCTTGTACATAAACCAACCTGAACGGTGTCTGCCTTGTCAATTTTTTACATGTGGTCCTCTATGCCCAAAATACTGTTGGTATTTTCAAGTCCCAATCTTCCCTATTAACAAATCAGATCTTTGTCAGTGCTTTATTGAGGATCTTATTAAATGCTTCCACTCTTCCATTTGCTTGAAGACGATATGGTGTACTCTTTTGATGATAAACTTCAAACTCCTCAGTCATAGTCTTAATAGTGTTGTTAATGAAGTGAGTACCTTGGTCACTCATCAAAATTCTTGGGCATCCAAATCTAGTGATCACTTGCTCAAACAAGAAGTGTGTTGTTGTCTCTACACTGCAATCATTTACTGGTGTTGCTTCTTCCCATATTGTTAAGTACTCTGTCGCAGTAATAATGTACCTTGCTCCTGAACTTTTTGCTGGTGGGTTAATTAGTCCCACAAAATTTATTTCCCATTTGTTGAATACCTGCAAGGTTACTTTTGGTCTCATGGGAATCTCATCCATTCTATTTGGTTTACCAACCCTCTGACATACATCACATCTTTGGCAGTATTCCTTTGAGTCTCTGTGAACAACCATACACCATATTTCTGCACACAATACCTTCTGGGTGGTAGATTTTCCTGCATAATGTCCTCCTTCTATTCCCTCATCAGCTTCTGCTAAAATCCTAGGTATTTATTGTTCTATTACACATCTTCTCAAGATGTTTTCTGCACCCATTTTGTATAAGTTTCTTGCAATCAACCGATAGTCTGCAACTCTAAATACTAGATTTCTCTTCTGCATGGTGTTGAATTCTTGTGGTGCATTCTTTGTACTCAAGTATTGAATGATGTTTGTGAAGTATGCATCGAATAATTGGACCGAAAATAATTCAGTGTCGGAAAAATTTTCCTCTAGATTTTTAGGTTCCTATCCATTAGTGATCCTGGACAGGTGATATGGTCCTGAATTCAACTTCCTTGGTTTGAATATCACTTCAAAGTCAAATTCTTGGAACAACAATAACCATCTACAAATTCTCCCCCTCGACATTGGCTTGTTGTGTTGGAAATATTGTCATTGATGGCAAAGGATGAGACAAAGGAAGAACAAGAGTTTTCATGTAAGAAAATAAGTGTATGGTTGAGTTTTGGATGGGCGTGTATGATCGCTAAAGAGGGTCGCCGACAGTCGTCAGATCTGCAGAAGCTGCGTAGAGGTTAAGCGCAGGAGTAGGCATACAGAAGAAGTGATCTGAGCCGTCAGATTGGAAGCAGATACCCGTCAGTCACCGGATTTGCAGAAGGTACACGAAGGTTAAGCCTCAAGAGGAATGCAGAGAGGGAGAACAGATCTGAGCTATAGGATCTGAGAAGAAAACCCGATAGCCGTTGGATCTATAAGAGTCGCGCAGTGGTTAAGTCCTACTGTGTAGAGGAGAAATCCTGGACAAGTCATCGGGATATTGGAGAGAGAATCCTAGCTGTTGATCTGGGCAGGACACGCGTCATCATTCTGGTGAGGCATCGGGATTTTGCTCATCAAAGAATCGGGGATCCCGGTGACAAGTGATTTATGCATTGTAAAATCGTGATTAGTGAAACCCCGATGACTGGGGGCCAGCTGTCAGCACAACAAAGCAGGAGGATGGAGGCATAGTGGAGACCAGCTGTCAGCGTAACAGAGCGTCGAGATTTGGACGATCGAGAATCCCGTGGTTGTATGCATTGAGGCATCACAAACCTCGTAGCCCTGACAGGGTAAGGTGGTGGTCATGGAGTAATGGTCATGTGGACCCGAAGTTGAGCCACGAGGGCCAGCGCGTGGAGAAAAGGTGCTTCAGCAGAGAATCGGGATTCGGAGTTTCGCGAGTCCCGTAAACAAGTGCATCAGACATAGCGAAATCGCAATACGTGATTTCCCGATAAAGCAGATAACATGTGGGCCACCCCGGAGGACAGGTGGCAGGTCAAAGGCCCGTCGGAGAACTAGCGTATCAGGAATCGGCAAATCGGTATTCTCGTGAACGAAGGATCGGGAAATCCCCAAATGAAACCTCGACGCGGAATCTGAACCGTCCATTCGGTGGGACGCGTGTTAAGAGTACGAAGGAAGTCGAGGATCCAGAAATCACGAATTCAAGAGGCAAAGAAACCGATACATAAGGAATGCCGAAACTCGATTTAAAAAGGGCGCATAGGTTTAATTCAAATTTTAAGGAGGGACCTGAGCAATAGGGATCCAATTTTCTCATTATTGGTTAATTATGCCGAGATATTAAACCCTAGTAGAAGATTTAAAAAGAGTGACGTGGAGGCCAGTTTCTGACAGTTGGGATATCTGCAGGTTGCTGAGGTGATTTGTGCGGGCTGCATGGAAGGTTTAAGGAGGGAGGAACCTCGATGTGGCAGTTGGGTAGTAGATCTACATTGACTGAGAGTTCTCTGCAGTGGGTTTAGCAACTAGAAGAGCGGAGGCATCATCTCCAGGTTTATCGTCTTGTTTAATATGTGTTTAGGAGATTTTTTGTTTTCAGCTGCCTTGCAGTCAGTAGATCTGTGTTTCCGTTAGAGATAATTGCAGTTGTTGTCATTGCCACTGGAAAATGGTGTATTAATATGATTTTTGGATTCAAGTCTTAATAAGATGCCAGAATTGTCTCTTCTGAAAGAAGATGATGCCCAGTGCATAGAACACATGTGAATCCGGGGTTGAAACTGCCTGATCCAGTGTGAAAATAGATGAAACGCAGTCAACAGTGAATCTAAGGGTTAAAGCCCTCAGCAGAAGCATCCTACCAGTAGAAACTGGTGCTATCTTCAGGGGGTTTAAGCTCCCTTCCAGGAAAGGCTGGTAAACGAGAGAAGGTTGCAGTCTTCTGCAGGTAGAAGCCTGCGTGCTAGTATGAGTCTGCACTAGCACAATGTTGTAAAACATTTTCTTAATAATAATTATTGAAGACAGAGACAACGACAGCGATGGTTTTCTCCCGATTCGGGTTTCCACCTTAAATCTTGGTGTTCATGTGTCTTACTCATGTGTGTTGGGTTATTTTGTCATTACTGCATTGAATCACTGCTTAATAAACATCTGATAAATGAAGAAATTCATAATAAGATCTCTGGATGCAGTCTTGTTTTTCTTAAGACTATACAATAGTTGGTCTCTACAAAGTAGCCTAAGGTTTTCAGTGAAAGAAAAGAGGAAATAAATTGATTTCTCAAAATACTGATTCACCCCCCCTCTCAGTATTTCTCAACAATTGGAATCAGAGCAGGTTCTTCTGAAAAGTCTTAGCCGCTAGAAGGAAGATCACTCAAAATGAGAAACCAAGACAGATTAGCATCTATCAGGCCTCCACTCTTCAATCGAAACAATTTAATCTTCTGGAAAACAAGGATGAGATCTTATCTTCAGTCTCTGGGTGCATAAGTATGGGCTATTGTTGAAGGAGGATATCAATATCCATCTGTAGTGCCAACAGATCCAACAAAATGAAAAACCTACGAAACAAATGCAAAAGTAGTCAATGCTCTGTTAGGAAGTCTAACTGAATCAGAATTTGTCAAAGTCATGCAGCTGAACACAACAAAGGACATATGGGACAAAATCATTCTGAGTTATGAAGGCGATGCAAAGGTAAAAAGTGCTAAACTGCAAACTCTCAGAATTCAATATGAGAATCTTAAAATGAATAATGAGGAAAGCATTGCCAACTTATTTTTATGTCTTGATGATATTGTAAATTGCATGAGAAATCTGGGAGAAACAATAACCGAATCTACTTTGGTTGAAAAAAATTTAAGATCTCTAACTGCAAAATTTGAGTCAAAAGTATCAGCTCTTGAAGAAAAGCAGGATCT